>JAJEKB010009396.1:0-10800 GCA_022393335.1 Macrotrachela quadricornifera | reverse complement strand
CTATCAAAATTGAATTCTAACTTAAGTTAAGGAAAATAGATGAATGAAATACTGATTTTATTTGTTCATTAGCTATATAGTCTTTAATGAATGATCCGATAAGAAATACGAGTTAAATATGAGCAAAATATGGCGCTATAACAATTGGTAAGTATCCATTCATCAACTATATACTGAATCAGCACAATAATAACTCTCGAAATCCCTTCAAAATGATATTGAAACAATGGATAACTCTTCTTTTAGAAAAGTTATCTTACCCAGTTTCCTTCAATCAAATAATAAAGTTCTACTTTTAGTCTCAAAATGATTGGAATAAATGAATTCCATCTTGATAAAGATCATGTACATTCATGTGCTGTGTGATATTCAGCTATTCATTAAACTCGAAGTTTTCATTCATATGAATGGCAAAATCAAACATATAATCGTTGGCGATTAACTGTTCATTTACTATAGTATCTTCACTCTACTGACTTATTTTATACCTATGATTCGTAATGACTCTGACATACACATGGATTTTCTGTTAATATAATTCATCCATTCTGAGATTGACAATCAGTTGATCAGCATAAAGCTTCCTATCAAAGCTGACGACCCAATTGAACAGAACTCTCGTGAAAATTATTCGTTTATTCTATAGTCTCCAACCCATTGATTGTTTGGAACTTTAAAATTTCGAATAAAACATAGGTGCAAAAACTGATCGTAGCTCATATTTAGTTCTCAGGTCATACTTAATCATTTTTATAAACATCAATTTCTAACTTCAAAATCAAGATTATTGAACACAAGCATGGTAACACTTTTTCAAATAACACATGAATTCTAATGACGCGAATATCATTCATTAATGTCATATTATACTAAATGGCAGTGAACAGGATCCTGCCACCTGTTGTTCTAAGTGTTCATTTACAACCTAGTCCTTTATCAACTAACAAACACCAGCTTGTGTATCGAAACCAATAGAATAGATCAATAGCACTATGATTATAACTATTCATTTGTCATGTAATTTTTGATCAACTGACTCATTGTTAATCTTTCCATCGAAATCAATAGAATAGATCAATAGAACTCTCATTATAACTATTCATTTGTCATGTAATTTTTGATCAACTGACTTATTGTTAATCTTTCCATCGGAATCAATAAAATAGATCAATAGCACCATGGTTAGAACTATTCATTTGTCATGTTATTTTTGATCAACTGACTTATTGTTAATCTTTCCATCGGAATCAATAAAATAGATCAATAGAACTCTCTTTAGAATTATTCATTTGTCATGTAATTTTTGATCAACTGACTCATTCTTCATCTTTCCATCGAAATCAATAGAATAGATCAATAGCACTATGGTTAGAATTATTCATTTGTCATGTTATTTTTGATCAACTGACTTATTGTTAATCTTTCCATCGAAATCAATAGAATAGATCAATAGAACTCTCATTATAACTATTCATTTGTCATGTAATTTTTGATCAACTGACTCAATCTTCATCTTTCCTTCGAAATCAATAGAATAGATCAATAGAACTTTGTTAAGAACTGTTCATCGTCATGTAATTTTTGATCAACTGACTCATTGTTAATTTTTCGTTCGAAATCAATAGAATAGATCAATAGAACTCTCGTTATAACTATTCATTTGTCACACTACTTTTGATCAACTGACTCATTCTTCATCTTTCATTCGAAATGAACAACATAATTAATGATGATCTTCCTTGCAAATGCAAATAGAACAAAAAACTAGAGCACCTTTATCAATTAGATGCTTATGGTGGTATGATTGCATATGTTATATCAATTTGTACCAATAAAAATTGTGCTGTCTAATAATGATGGTAATAGGATGTGTGTTAAGGTCAAAGATAAAAGTATTTAATAGAAAATTGAATTTTTGTTTACGTACCATCTGTCTACATTTTGCCTGAGAGGAACTACTAATGTATAAAACATGTTAGACTTAACTTTAAAATTTAGTTGTCTTTAAGAGACAACTACTGTAGTTCACTTTTGATTTGACAAGACCACTAGCTCTATTCTAAATGATTTTAAAATTTTAAAGTGAGTTGGATGACTTTTCGATGCAAAATTCGAATATAGGTTATTGCAAAATAGAAACTTCCTAAGTAATCTTTAAAAGATGTTCGAGTGAAATATTATAGACGCCTACGTGTATCACTATTGAAAAAAGAAAATCAATGCCATCGATATATCGAAATGTCTGTAGGTTTCGACAGCGAAAACATGTATATGGAATTCGAACTGAAAGCCAATGAAATTGATAGGAATAAAAATTTTCGTTCTTTAATTCCGTCAGATAATGAACTAGATGCCAAGTAAACCTGAGTGTACCTTTACTTTTACAGATGCAACTTCGTTTATCAGCAACAAGGTTGATAAAGAAAGGAAGTAAGGTAATAATCTACAATGATGACCGATTTTCTGCATTCTTTAAATATCTTCATAGTGGAAGAAGTAGGCAACGCGAAGAGGATGATTATCGTCAGAGGTGCAGAATCTACCCGTGTGCGGGAACGCGCGTTCGGGGAAATTTTCGAAAAAGTATTGCATTTTGAGAAGTTTTTTTGAAAAGTTATTGCAGTTGACGAAGTTTTTCGGAACTACCAGACCTCCAAAAATTCGTCGAAAGATTTCCCCGTTTGGGGAAATTTTTCTTTTTTACGGCAGATTCTGCACCTCTGATTATCGTCGTCGTTTTGAATGCGCTTCCCGATTCGAATGTAAGTTTTACTACTGCACATTTATTCATCTTAATTGTATTAATCATTATAAAATTTTGAAGTTGTTATTCGTGAAGAACTTTACTAACACCGAGAAGAATATTTAGAGTCTCAAAAGCATGGAGTTTTTGAAATTTACTTTGGAAAGGTTTCGTCGTTATTTGAAGAATTATCCACATATGTCTTGTTTAGTTTATCATTTGTCATATAAATTAACAAGTCTATCCTGATCTCTTCTGGAACTGAAAACGTTAGAGTTATATTGATTTAAATGAAAAAATTTCCAAAGATTATGCATAGATTTCTAATTTGAAATAAACTATAATTGACTTTTGCATAGAAAACTCGTCTAGTTATTAAAATTTTAAAGCCACGATCACAAAACTAGCTGTACAGAAAACTGTATTTTATAGCCATTTCCAACGTATACAGTTATTTTTTATAAAATAAATTGCAAGAAGAAAATATTGATATCTAACGAGAGAACTATCCGAAGTGTTGATCAGGGATTCAAGCGGGAGCTATGTGAGTTGATCACATTGATGACAAATATTGTTTTCATAGACATTTTTATAGAATTTTTTTGATCGTTTTAATTCTATGAAAGATACTATGCAAGTATATATTAAATTTACTCATTGTTAACCAGTTGGCCTCGGGAGTATCATATATAATACCTGGCTGTGGTAGTAACATTTGTGCAAGAAATCAGCAAGTCTGTCGTCTTCCACGTTTTCTCCAATATTGTTGTTATATTGTATCTGGTTTAATAACACGGTAGCCATGTGATGATGCGTTCATATGTTAATTTTAAGACACTTTCTCGTGCTGATTCCAGCTACAGACACATAGTTAGCAATTAGGAGAAAATGCGTTGTCTGCAACAACAATGTGAGACGTCCGAAAAGAAAAGACGTGCTCTCACGTTACCAATGTATGGAGTATGATGTAGGCATATGTCTTAATGATTGCTTTACAGATTTGCATACTTTACAAAACCTTTAAGAATAAATATATATATGAATTTCAGCATTTGCAACGTTGTGTGTAAAATTTTATCTGAAAAATTAATCCCGTACCCAACCGGTTAAGTGAATATTTTAAGTTGAATTTCTTATTCAATTTAATTTCAATATTTGATATGATTTTCTTATGCTTTTGTTTCTACTCTTAAAAGATTTTCTATCTTTTGCATCTTTAACCCTTTGGAAGCGGGGTTATTGATAATAACAGGACATAATTCATTATATATCATTGGAAAAAATATATCTATTATTTGTTGATATTTTCGACACTTTCAAAATATTGGTAATTTTTTTGTATTAAGATAGACAAACTACTCAATAGACTATTTTCACCCTCGCTTCATTGATTTCGTATGTACACCATCTTCGAATTTTGAGAAATATTCCAAGTAGTATATACAGCTTGATTCAGTTATTTTTGATAGTTTTGTGAAGATTGCTGTATTTATACAAAGCATGGAGGATTTTTTATCTTGATATAATTGGATAGAGCATCAATCACTGTATGAAATTATATAGTTTTTATTTGATTAATTGTACATATTGTTCGAAGATTTGATAAAATCCCAAAAGCGCTAAAACAAAACTTTTATATGCTCATTTTTCAGCAAAAATAAGTCCAATAGTAATGAAAATCACTTTAAATAAAAGAGATCCATCTCACTTTCTCGTGCACAAAATATTAAATAAAAACGGATTCGAAATTGAAGCGAAAACCAACTTTCATCGTTAAGATTAATGTATTAGTGAAAATGCAAATTTGCATTGCTTTTGGAAAAAATTTATTAGTTAGCGCGACGTAAATCCAATTAGAACTACGTAGATTGATAGAGAAATGAATGATCTATCCTGCTATATGTGAAAGAAAAGACGATTAAATGTTTAAAATACCAAAATTTCTCAGGAAAGAGCCGAAAACCATCTATGCAAAAAAGGTTCTCGGCTAAATTTGTGAGAAGCTCACTAGGTTTATACTAAAACTATCAAACCAGTGCATTCAAAAATATGTAGTTCGATATAGGAACAATTGGTCTACTATTCTATACAAAAATAATGAGTTTCAGCACCTCAATAAATAATAGTTATCGAAAAAATAACCTGAGAAATGTCCTAAAATTTGCTGAGTGGAAAAAAAAAGATTTGGCTACTTTTTGAAATTTATCGTTTCTTATTCAAGCCTTTCGTGAACGTTCTTTATTTAAACTAAAAGTTTTGATAAACAATTATGCTTACATGTAGCGATGTATTTTGCTTCACGTTTCATTAAATTAGAGTAATCTACATGCGTTTCGAAGAATCATACAGAAAAACATTGTTTAAAGTAGAAATAGCTTCAATTGATTAGTACTATCAAATTAAAATAGCAAACTTTATTTATAAATAAAAATATTAAATAACTAGTAATAAAATCATTAATGTATGATGAACTTACTTATTATTTATCATTCTTCCAAGTATGATAGAAGAATTAGGAAAATTTTGGTCAGCCTAATGATGACTGCAAATACCTGATTTATATCCGAAAATTTATTATCGAAACACATTTCTTACAGAACGTTTTCCTTTTGATGTAATTACACACAGGATACCATATGCGTTTGTTTCTTTTCTGGGAAAAAAAACTGTCTCTCTTAAATCTGGACTATTTTAAAGTTATTGTAATCAAAAGCAGCAGTACAAAAAGTTAGCTGATGTAGATCTATTCTAAAATCTATAATACCTTTCTGTTGTACAACGTATATTTATTACAAATTCAAATATAGACTGAAGAAGAAGACAATCATACACATTTAACTATCACTACAAAAGGACTGTGTTTCTTTTGACTTTTGTACAACAATTCAAAAGGTCAAATAGTTCAACTTCAGTTCAATCGAAATTTTGGATATCCTTCTCTGGATTTTATCCTAACAAATACACATTTGTATGAAAAATGAATTACTCTTCAAGTAATTTCTAAGCTCAAGTAAATGACGTCCTTGTAGCTATAAATGATGTTTCATAATTTTTCATACATATTTTATATTAGTTGGAAGAATGTAAATATGAAAAACTATGTCGAAGAAGTAACATTTAACCGGTTGGCTACGGGATTAATTTTTCAGACAAAATTTTACACACAACGTTGCAAATGCTGAAATTCATACATATATTTATTCTTAAAGATTTTGTAAAGTATGCAAATCTGTAAAGCAATCACTAAGGCATAAGCCTACATCACACTCCGTACATTGATAATGTAGGAGCACGTCTTGTCTTTTCAGATGTCTCACATTGTTGCTGCAGACAACGCATTTTCTCGTAATTGCTAACTGTGTGTCTGTAGCTGGAATCATCAAGAGAAAGTGTCTTGCAATTAACATATGAACGCATAATCACATGATTACCGTGTTATTAAATCAGATACAATATGACAACAATAATGCAGAAAACGTGGAAGACGACAGATTTGCTGATTTCTTGCACAAATGTTGCCACCACAATCAGATATCATATATGATACTCCCGTAGCCAATCGGTTAATAATCTATATAAATTTTTTTTAAATCATTTTTTATTATCCGTTTTCATAGTTATTTCACCACTGTTGCAAGATGCATTTTATCGCTAGATTGATCCTATGACAATTATGAAATTCCAAAATAAGAACAATTATGAAAGGTTAATTAACTATTGTATGAGATAATTTCAGTTAATATCAAATAAAATTTTGAAATCTTATTAAATATTTTAGATTATAAATGAAATATTAATATTTCTTAATTTTATTAAACTAAAATAAAAAATCTTTTTCGATAGGCAATCTACTTTATTTTTGTTTTTTTGTTTAATAGAAATATTCATTATACATAAATTATAATTCATCAAAATACAAAATTTTATTTTACACGTGTTCGTTTACTTTTATTTGTTGTTTTAGTTCGATTATGCCGTCTTGATAATGATGATTTTATTTCATAATCATCATCTTTATCATCTGCTGATAATCGACCGGGTGATAATGTTAAATTTGCTGATAATGTTAATGGACTAGATGTACCAATACCTAAGATATTTTTCTTTTTTTTCTTATGTTCTCGTTCAGTTGATTTCTGCTGAGATTTTGATGATTTCGTACTTGCCATTGATGTTTGATGACTTTGATAATGACTATTTTTAGCAAAACGAGCTGTTATTATATCATCGGTTAATAATTTTACACCTAAACATAGAATAAAAATTCAAGAATTGATTTTGTTCGAAAATAAAACGAAAGTTTTTATGTCTTTCAAAATAAACTGCAATAATGAAGAGACGGACTCAAAAACTTGAATATTGATATAGTTTTTATTTCATATAGAAAAAACAGCCTATATTTGTATTAGATCTAATCGAATGGTGATTATTATTGAAATTCTAATAATAAAATCGTTCATTTTGAGCGAGCCTTTTATGAATAAATAAATTTATGCTGATGTAAAATCATCTGTTGAATAATAATAAGAACGAAAACAGATAGAGACCTGCGGTTTTCACTAATGGAAGGAGATGATACATGACTGTCTTTTTCTTCTAGATTGTACAAGACAGATTCCTTTTAAAATCACTTATTCAGTGAAAATATTGGATCTGGATAGAGAAACTTTAGATTTTCTTATTTCTTGTTAAAAATTTTATCTTAATGACAAAGTTTTCAAATAAATTTGTCTTGTACAATATAGGAGAAAAAGGCGACTACGTGTCATCTCTTTTCACTGATGAAAACCGCAAGTCTCTACCTGTTTCCGTTCTTGAGCTATTCAACATATAATTATAGACACGAACTTTTTGAACAGATTATACGTCTATTACCTTTCGATCGTGATAATGTCGTATTATCATCATCTTGAAAATCATATGGAGACGATTTTTTTGTTCGAGTTTTCTTCTTTTGTGCATTATTATTATTATTGTTAGTTGTCATTATAACAGGTTGACGTGAAATATCAATTTTTTTCTTTTGTTTTTTTGTTTTATTATTTGTTTGAGTAAAAAACGCATGCGTATCAAATATAGCTGTTGAACTAAATAATGGTGGTGGCGGTGGTGGTGGTAATAATAATTTCTTTTTCTTTTTTTTATCTTCAGGTTTCGGTGATGAACATTGATCAGGATCAATATGCTTTAAGAATAATGAAGAAAAAAAAAACGAAATTAAACAAAAGAAAAACAATAGAAAACATACAAATGACATATGACTAATATTTCCTAATGTTTTATTAACGAGACGATGTGGTTTAACAATCGTATCATCAACAGCTAATTGAAGTCTATCCGATGGTGGTGATCGACATCTAAGCGAAAAAGTAATTTTTCTTAAAATCTAAAGTAAAACTAATTTACTTGATCGGCGGTGGTGTTTGAAATGGAATAATAATTTCATCAACTGGAATTGGTGGTACTAGAAGACATATATAAACATAAAACATATATTTTAAGAAAAAAAAACGTATTTACAAGGTGATAAAAATTCATTGTCTTTTTTTTCATTGATAATATTTTCTGGAATAATCAGTGGTTCATCATTAATTATAGGCAACGGTTCAATGGGTATAGAAATATTTACAGGTTGATTATATTTAAATATATCTTGTTGATCTCGTTGAATCTGTAATCTCTGATATGCATCTCTAATACCTTTTTTCCATTGTTGTTCAATAGTTAATTTTAAACGTTTTCGTTTTTTTTTATTATGTATGATTTGTACTTGTAATGGAATGTCATTATAACGAGCACGTAAATAAGAATTTCCAATAAGAAGTTTTGGTGTTAAATTAATTAATTGATTTTTTATTCGATTATATTCTTTAAGAATATGTTTTTGTTTTGCTTCACATAAAGTAATACATGAATTTAATTTCTAAAAATAAAAAATAAAACATTTTTTAAGTAAATTAATTAACAAACAAACTTTATCAATCTGTGTAAAATCAACTGGTGGTAGGTGTTTAACTATTTGAGTAATATCTTCTTCGATAAGAGCTATTTGACGACGTAATTCATTACAATGTTCATAACGTTGAGCAAGACATAATTCATTTGTAATACGGACTAAATTTGAGAAGATTATTTTAAAAAAAACAATTTAGAATTTTATTTACTACGATATTGATTAAATAATGATGGTTTCCATGCCCATAATTTTTTTTCTATTGCCATCGTTACACAAACAATATATTAATATAAACGAAAAAGAGAACAATTGATCAAAAAATACATAGATATATTAAAACAAAGACCCGCGTTGATCAGCTGTTTCAATTAATTTATTATTGGTTATATATAATAATTATATTTAGAAAAAAATATAAATTATAAAATCATTAATATTGTATATAAGTTTTGTGAAAATATAAAATATAAAAAAATAGAATTTTTGATAGAGGGCGCTATGATCAGAGATACTCACAGGACAAAATAATCCAACCCTATCTACATTGATATTTATATTACTGATAGTAGTTCTCCTATATTTTTGTTGAAGTGTAAACATTAGTTTTAGACTGAATTGATAGAATGCAATAAAAAAACTATATCGATTCTACAGGAAAATTTGCCGTGCCTTGTATGACCTAATGCTACAACGTGTATAAACGCATCCTGTAACTATTTCTAATTCTGATCTTGGTACTTTATTATGATAAAAGTCCATAATTTTATTAAAATCGTTTCTTGACATCATGAATTATTGAGCAATAGAAACAGTTTATAGTTATTCGAATCATTCATTAAAGATATAAATCTAATAATTCATCATTGAACTATATATTTCAAGAATAAAATCATCTTTTCCATTATTTTATGTCCATAAGACATTTAATAATTTTTTTTTAATTGCATAAGCAGTAATAACAACAAAAAGGAAATAAAGAATAAAGTCTAGTTTAAAAAATTTGATGTTATTTGTTTCTTTTTTTTAATATAGTTTGTATTGAAAGAAAAAGAAAAAAAAATGAACTAAGTATGAATATCCATCATATCGGCACTTGTTTGTAATTCTCCTTCAGTTGGTTTTGCAACATGAATTTTTTCCGGATACATATTTTCAAGTACACGTATACCTTTAGAATCAATAATTCGTACGAATACACAATGAGGATAAGCTGCCATACGTTTACCAAGTTCATTAACAATTATTTGTAACATAGCTAATGCTTCTTCAACAGTTAAATTTTCTTTCCATAAACGATCACCAATACCTAATGCAAAAAATTGACAAAAACCATGAGCAACAACATTAGCTGATACCATGGCACCTAAATAATCAATTGAATAAAGTTGTGCACGTTCACTATCACGTTCATTTGTTGAATAACCACCAACAACAAGATTAGCTAAAAATGAATTTCTTGAACGAAGTGATGTTGCCATTTCATGACGTGTAAAATTAGCACAAGCATATGGTGATAATTCAATACCATTTATCATTTTATATAATTGAATATTTTTACCAACATATTCAGCAAATTGAACAACATCACCTGGTTCACCAGCTAGAAAATAAAAGTTATTTAATCAAGAATTTTTTTAGATACTGTTAAATTTAAAAAACATGGCTTTCTTAATCTTAAACTATTAGAATTCTTACCAGCAAGCATAGCACAATGTTCACTTAATTTAAATAAACGATTTGTATCAAATTTCATATTAAGTATACCATATTTTGTTGTATTAGCATCTTGAGCTAACAAGACAAAATCTTTTCCACGAATACCAATTATTGATTCGACCATTATTTTGTTCAAATTATATTGTATAATCTGAAAAATAACAACAACAAAATCTAGAAGCTTTAATCAAATAGAAAACGGAAGAAGAAGAAAAAGAAGCATGAAGACAAAAAAAAAATTTTCTACCAAAATTTCCAACTACTCTTTTTTTCTTGTTGATTTGTTGATGAACTATAATCAGTTGAAAATTCTGGTGTTTGAAGACCCATATCAGGCGCACCTAATGAAAAATCAGTTGATGTATTAAATTCATTTGATTTCATT
>JAJEKB010009395.1:0-16849 GCA_022393335.1 Macrotrachela quadricornifera | reverse complement strand
AACATTTATATAGTCTAGCACAAGTTTTCTTTTATTTAATACGGTGCGCTAGCATTGTATTCATGCGTCTTTTCACTTCCTTTTATTATTAGGATGCGAAGTATCTATATAATGGTTTGTCGCAAGTTTTATTTATTTCTCTGTTTTTATTTAGACATATACATAAGAGGTTGTCACTTTGTGTGGCAACGATCAGAAAAAACGAATATGAGACAATATACGTTCGAATGTGAGTAGAGAATTTCAAAATCAAACCACAAAAATTTATTTCATGAACTTCAATATGAGATTCCGTTCCTTTATAGATAGCTTCTAAAAAAGATGAATTCTGATTTATATCCCAGTTCGACAAAATTAAAATGAAAACAGTAAGAAAAGTTTGTCACAACTGTCAACAATTCATTTTAAAGAATATATCTACTCAAACAGCTGATTACAGGTAATGAATCAGAATCCTTTTTTTCAAAACATGTTGGCAAGTTCTAGTAGAGGTCTCATAGTAGTAAACTTTGACATGTTGACTTCTCCTTTTTCTTCACTTCGATCAGTAAATTTAAGAAAGTCTTTTGCATAAACTATTTGTTGAATATTAGAAGATAAAGTTATTCATCAGATTAGTATGATGCATAGTTTTAGAGTAGTTCGAATACAATCAATACTATGATATTTGTTACAATTTCTAAATATTTTTTTTGCAGACGACCTAGCTTGCGTTCTCAGTGGAACGTTAGGTCTGAAATTTTCGCAACAATGTCTCGATCTCGAATTGAAGCTAAAGAAATTATCTGAATATCTGGAGTATTATGCAATTCTGTCCCTGCAGCCCATTAATTACGATCAGACCGAGGCACTTTGGAGTGCTCGTGCTATCGGTAATCCTAGGTTTGATCTGTTTATAGGTAATAATAAAATCGGTTGGGTTAAGAACTTTCGTTATTTAAAGTCCCCGACATATTAGAAGACCCGGGTCTTCTATTTCGACTTCGCATAAAAAAGTTTTAAGGGGGGTCTTCTATTATGTCCTTGAAAAAATGATATTTTCGTGTATTGATAATAATGACCATAGGTATCTTTCTGTAATATTTCATTTTAATATTGAGTATTATAATTTTACTTATTCTACGCGAGTATAAGAAACAAAAACAAGTCCGCACTGTAGTAGTCAAAGAACATTTCAAACAAAAAAAAACAAAATATTTTTTTTTCCACAACAAACTAAACTGCATAAAAACATTTAATTAACAACTATGATTATATTACCACTTTTTTACAATATAAAAATCTTAATCTTAAACTCAATGTGATCTCATTAAACGACTAGAAAAACATAAAGTTTTAACATTTCCACATATTTTTCAAGGTTAGTTGCTTTTGTTGAATTTGAACTGGTTTTTGTTGAGTCTGAACTGATTTTTCTTGAATTTGAACTGTTGAATATCTGATTTGTTGATGTTATTCAAGAGCAGTCTGCTTCGCATTTAAGAGAGGAAGAAAAAATAGTTTTCAGATTTAAATCATGTGAAACATGAGAAAAAATAGACGAATATATTACAAACAAGGACTGTTTGAAACAGAACGTAGAAGAGAAAATATCCATCGAGTATAAATCATCCGAAACGTGAGAAAGAATGGACAAATAAACTACAAGCGTGACTTTTTAACGTCAGAACGAACAGAGGACTCGGATAGAACATTAAAAAATATATACAAAGAAAAATACAGCAGAAAAATCAAAGGTAGATTACTATAGGTTAAAAGAAAAAAAGGGGTCTTCTAATATGTCTTTTACGTTGTTTATACAAGGGGGGTCTTCTATTATGGGGGGGTCTTCTATTATAGGGGGGTCTTCTAATATGTCGGGGGCTTTAGGATATTATATTTCATGTAAATTAGGTTGGGATAAAATGATTTCCACGTTCAAGTTCAAGATACGACAAAGAATAGCGATTATTAAATCATATAGAATGTATGGTTCATCTTCATTTAAATTTCGAAGAATTATATTTTCCGCATACGTATTACCACTCTTTACTTGGCTTTTTGCAATTTTTCCTCTAATGACGGAATGCCAGAAAAATGATCTAAGTCATTTTTACTTTACATGTCTAAAACGAACCCTGAATGTGATCTATTGGAACGATATAATGTTCTCCTATATTCATGATGAAAGAACACTCGAGGATAGATGTAGCTCCTTCTGGAAAAAATATAGCGATGCACTACTCAAATCGATTGATGGTTCTCTCCTTTTTGAACAACACAATTATAATTGCTACAGAGATCTATGGCTAGACAGAAATCTTCAAGTTAAATACATTAGAAGGTCGAGACGAATTCAAGGCCATATTTCAACTATTGAGAAATGTCTATGGTGGTTTGAGAATAGTAGTGTGAACTCCATTCCATTCCTGCCAATGGATGATTTGACATCTCTTGTAGTACATCCTCAATCCTTTCTTTAACTAATGTAGCACTTCCTCCCCTCCGGCAGATCGCCTCAATTCTTCCAATTCCGGAGGTCTTATTTCTCCTGTTACCCCTGAAATGCTCTCTTTTCCCACTCTGTGTATGTATGTCTGTGTAATGTGGAGTTATGCCTGCTTGTTCTTGTATCTTTTCTTAATATATTGTACGTGGTGGTCCTTCACTATTTCCTTGTCCTATTCCTTTATTTTATATATGGTACGATATGGAGGTGTATTAAAAGGCCTCAGGGCATTAAAAATTCTTGCATAATAAAAAAAAAAAAAATTTCTAAATATTCGAAAATGTGTATATCGTAACTTCGAGAATGAGCTTTGCATCTTTATTGGCATTCTCGACTCTGTCGAGATGCCATCTAGTTCTAATTATATAGATTAATCTTTATATTAAACAATGAAATGATGAAATAAATCCTACATTATTTTAATTTACTTACGAGCGGAATTAAAAGAAGACCGATGAGTAATATTTTCCATCTCGTCGTACGTACTGTTGCTCGAATAAGACTTGGATTTTGTGGAAAATGCTTCATTTCATCAAGCCAATTTGTCTCTAACTTATCTGTCAATTTTGTTGATTCAAGAAAAGCAGGAAGATCATAAAGATCATCAAGATCAAGTGTTCCTTGTTTATGACTTTTTCTAATTAAAGGAGACATCCAACTATAAAAGAAGAAAATATTTGTCATCAAACATGTAATCATAGAACTATTACTCACGAATGTAAAAACCGTGAGAAAAAACTAGCTTGTAAAAGTGGACTTGGATTGTTTGATTTTGATGACATTGATATCAAGGTGAGAATTGACTGTTTGATTATTGCGTCGTATACGTTGTGCTGTGGAAGAATAATCGTATTCTATCGTGTTCTCTTACCCAAACACTATTCGTTATTTTTATCGTTTGAAATGAATCAAGAATAAATCAAGAAAATATTTTCTTTTTTTGAAATCTTATTTTTGTGTCTATGATGCTTATGAATCTAAAAAAAATTAAACTTAATATCATTACATAAGCCTATTAAGTAACATGTAATTATTTTAAAAGAAGGTTCAAACTCTTGTTGAAATAAATCATGATTGGAAAACTTCCTAATTCTCATTTAACAAATACTATCTCTTAATGAATTAATCCTTTAGTTCAATAAATAACAATTATTTTTTTAATACATTCGATCCTATGGACCCCCGCCTGTGAAACCCATCATTCTTTCATAATGGGTGACCCATAATGATTGGCAAATCTGGGCACTTCGTATTTCAATCTCTAAAAGTGTTTCATTAGGAAAAGAAAGTATACTAAAAGATGCAGCGTGTAAAGTTCTACAATCAGGAAGCAAAGCACATTTTAATTTATGTACTTTTTGTTCAAAAAAACTAAATAGTTCGTCTTATCGATAGTAAAAGAGTTGAATATTTCCATTTTATTTTGATCCAAGTTGATAAACAATAAGAAAGGCCATATGAAATTGTTTTACAAAATGTTTATCTTACCCTTTGGTTATATACTTAGTTATTTCAATTTTGCAACGTCGATTTTCTGAGGGTGTATAATACTAATCACTCTTGCTTTACATTAACATTTATTGATAGTGAAGCGAATGAAAACATTCGAAACGTAAATATTATCTTGTATAATCGTTCTGTTTGATTGACGATCAATGAATAGCGAAGGATAATAAAAAACAAAGCGAAAACAAGGTTATGTGCACAAAATTTGACACGTGTATATAACATTGGATATTGTGACGACGTCAATGTCACTTGACGAAACATCACCAAATTGAAATAGATAAATGAGCAATAAGAAGAGAACAATTAATTTATAAAAAGAATTCAGTTTAAGATTTTAACTTGGTCATTATTAATAAAGCTGTGTTTATCGACCATTTTCATAAGGGAATTCTCATAAACATTTGTACTAATATAAAGTATCACCATTGATACTAATAGGGAAGAGTAACTATAGAAAAGAATATCACAGTTCATCCATAACGTGTTGTTGTTTAAGGCTAAAAGTATTTTTATTTCTAAAATAAGAAGACATGAGCTTGTGATAGAAGTTTGAAATTGGACAATGCAGATGTGAGAATCTAATACAAAAAAAACAGATTTATGTTTTATTTTTGAGTATCGAAAAAAAATAACTACTATTTATATCTTGTCAATAAATTAATTTCGTTACTGAAATTAATGTTCGCAATGCGCATCATAAGTTTCAATGTCAAGTTTATGAATATGACTCATGTACACTACTTCATTAGACATTCATCGCTTTACACGATAAAAATCGATCATACCTTTCTCTTTCTATTGTTCTTCTTCTTATACACTGTGCAACTACGCACGTGTTTGTTACAGGTAAGTGGTTACGTATTCAAAGTCTGTTGATTTACTTAACAAAATGAATATTTTCGAGATAAGATTGTGTTAAAAGTCTATATTGAAAAGATTTGGTTTAAGTCGGCAGTAATGAGCAGTTTTTCGCTCTTATAACAGACCAAGATCTACTCAACGTCCCAATCAGAGGCGAGTATAGGAAAGGACAAGGAGTCGTAGAGCAGCAGGACAGGACAGGGGCCACCAGCTTGTCCTGCATTTTACGTGAATTTTTTGTATCAATTTTTTTAATAATATTTACATAAGCATTATCATAATCAGTCATATTCAATATATCTGGAGCAAGACCTGTTATACAAGAGAGAAAAAGAAGTTTTAATCTCGAACGATTAGATAATATTCTATTAGTCTAGTCCATACATAAGTACGAACATCTTTCTAAGAGGCTTGTTTTTTGTTATATTGTTTGTTCATTTTTCATCAATGATAGTGATATTATTATAACAGTTACTCCATGCATTACTTTTTTTGTTGTTTATGCTATTACTGTACGAATATAATAGTAATTATGAAACATATTACTTTCGTGTCCTATTTTATAATGAATTGTTCTATAGTATACATGTCACGAAAAAACTACTTATTATGTTCCTTTTACAGTTATTGAGTTAAACACTGTTTAGGCGAAAACACTGATCGGTTATCCTCTGATAAAAAAGTTTTAAACTCACTGAAACAAAGAAAAAGTTTTGTAAAATCAAAAATATCCTACCGACACATTATCAAACATATTGTCAATTCTGATATAGTTTGTTGTCTAATAATAAAAATCTTATTTTTCATGTGACAAGTGTTAAGAAGAGATTTGTCGACTAATTTCATCAAAAAAGTTTAGTCATGCATTGTGTTGTATTTCATTTTTTTCTGAGAAACAGGTGTATCTTCTAATTTGATTTGATTGTGACAATAAAATCAACACATTTGAACAATAGAAATGTCCCTATACTATTAGTGGATCTATAAACAAAATGAATTTTTACCGTAATAATTTGTTTTTTTCATTTGTTGTAGTTGTCGTTATTAAGAAATTAATTGATATTCTAAAAGTATGTGGAAAATCGCACAGTTTTTGTATAGAGCGTTTATTTTCATGTCACTTCATTATACAGTAAAATATTTAACCTTCGGTCCACTCTAAAAATATTTTCATTTTTGGAAATTTCGTAACGAACAGTATATTTTTCAGAAGCTACATTCGGTTAAGCAAAAATCAATGAAATTTTTACCGGTAGTAGAACTAACTGGTTCACATCTATGATAAAATTTCCGAGCGTTTGCTTTTAACACTGAGGAAATATAACTGTTACATTGTGAAAAAATGAAATTTCGTAACGCGTATTTTTGACGATCTAATAAGAGTTATGATATTAACATAGTTATGAAATAAATTGTCGCAAGATTGATAACTTCAGCGTATACTTCTCTTAATGAAAAAGTTAATGGAGGTTACATGTTTTACCTGCGTAACATCTTATTTTAACCTACTCTGTCCTGACGCTCAGGACAGGTTAGAAATCACACCCTACCGCCCAGGACAGGAGAGAAAATCATATCCTGCTCCGTCCTACCACCCGCCAGGACAGAGATAGAGTTCAGGTCAGGAGAAAAAAATTTGTTCTGTACTCACCTCCGGTTCAAATAAATATGAATCATCAATCCACACACCGAAACGTAATAGAAAAGAGATGATCGGTGAGAACACCGAAATTAATTGCCATGTTATCAAATCAAAATCAACAGAAAACGGTGAAAACAGCAGTAACAACAAATTCTTTATACTTTAACACGTATCAATATGTCAACGATCTAATAAGAAATCCAATGACTCATCAATTCGATCTGGTCGTGATTCATCACGCCAATCTTTCCCACCGTTTCATATTATACTGGAAAATCTCGACAAATACCCAACCACAGAATTAGTTACCAGAAACCGTCATAGGACACTTTTCTTTGCCCTGCTCTGCCCTACCCTGTGCCCTGACCTGATCTGAACCGTAAAATATAATTTTTTTTCGCCCTGTGCTGTCCTAAGGACAAGGCAGTACAGGACAGGGTGCCCTGATGGCATTAAAATTGAATCTCAACTGTAGGATGAGCTCATGACATGATGAATAAATCTAATGGAATAGGTGTTCATTATATGTCTTGTTTAAGCTATTTCAATAGAATATTATTCGTGTGTAGAAACGATAAAAAGTTCGTTGAAATTCTACCATTTTTTATATGATTATACACCTGTTTAGATGTTATGCTAGTCTTTTTACATCGTAGAGATTATTTTCAAATTTTTCTAGCCAATGAAAGTTATAACTGGTGTAAAAAAAAATAAAAATTAGTAAATATTTTTGATTAATTAAACAAAAACAAGAATCTTATCAATGCAAGACAGCGAAATCATTGATCAAAAGTCACATTATAATCAAGCAAAATAATGCCATTTTAATTTATTCTTTGTAGAAAAAATAACTGGTTTTAATCTGGTATCTTCACCTTCCTTATATAGATACAAAGGATAAGCCGGATAATTACAGAAAAATAAGATATTTATCAACGAATACAGAGTTTCCGATTGACTGAACACTATCATCTTCAAGATTTGAAGACTTTGGTTGGCACTTACCAAGAGATTGCAACTTATTATCTATTGACTACAAATAATTTTGATGTGATAACCATGGTTGAGCTTTTCAGACGTGGGGAGAGTTGTATTGTCCATCTATATATATAAAGAAGAAAATTTGTTAGTTTGTTTGTTTGTCTGTTTGTTTTTCATGCATTTGGACACGGTACGAGCAAATGCAATGAAGCTAATGTTCTTCAACAAAACAAGGTAACATTGAATCAACATAATTTTATCCTACCATTTACTTTCTATCTTACATAGGCACTGGCAAAACTGGATCTTCACGACAATCATATCGGTGCACAAGGAGCACAATATATTCCGAATGCTTTAAAACAAAACAAAGTAACATTGCACTTTCATCTTACCCTGTCATTCGCTGCCTATTTAATACAGACACTTACCACAATTCACCTCGGTTACAATGAAATTCATCCAGAAGGAGCACGACACCTTGCGAATGCTCTAAGAGAAAACAAAGTAGGTTTTCATTCCTTCTGCTCGTCTTGGCATACACTACCTATTTAACATTGACACTTACCACAATTTACCTCAGTGACAATAAAATCCATGCAGAAGGAGCACAACATTTTATCAACACTCTACAACAAATCAAAGTAAAAATTTAGTCCTATCTTCTTATAATATCGTTGACTATCTATTCATATAGACACTTGTCACGCTCAATTTTCACGACAATTATTTCGGCCCACTGGGTACACAATATATTGCCCAAGCTTTACAACAGAACAATGTAATATTGGGTGAATCCCTTTTCGTCCTCACTCTTCCGAACATCCGGTACCATGACCGGATGATCGGGAGTATAATTTTGAGTTACCGATGTCCGGAGCAAAAATTGTCCGATGTTGGAAATGGTAAATTACAGGGTGTTCGTAACATAAGATACCGGATGCCCGGAGCAACAATTGTCCGATGTTAGAAACGGTAAATTACAGGGTGTTCGTAACATAAGATACCGGATGCCCGGAGCAAAAACTGTCCGATGTTAGAAACGGTAAACTACAAGGAGTTCGTAACATAAAATGACGGAAGAGTGGGGCAAAAAATGATCGATGTTCGAAACGATAATTTGCAGAATGTTCGGAATATAAAATGATGACTGTTAAGAATGAATTATGGTGTTTGCTTTTTAAAATGGAGAATAATTCATTCATATAGTATATTTGTCAGTCGTTGGGTATAGTGACCTCTACAGGTATATACATTCAGTTAGATTTTCTCGGAAGTAGAGATCATGAATGAGCGATGGATTTCACAGATAAATTGTGAAAATCACTGATAAAAACAAAGCTGCAGTGTGTTATTTATGTGTGTGATATGTTAAAACTTGTACTTGTTATGTTATGATTTTTTGTAAAAAAACTCCAGTAGAATATAATGAAAAATAAAGTATATCTTAACGAACATCAGTCTCCTTTTCCTTCCGAACACTCTGTAATTTATCGTTTCGACCATCTGATAATTTTTGTTCCGGACATCCGGTATTTTATGTTACGAAGACCCTGTAATTTATCGTTTCCAACATCGGACAGTTTTTGCTCCGGGCATCCGGTATCTTATGTTACGAACTCCTTGTAGTTTACCGTTTCTAACATCGGACAATTTTTGCTCCGGGCATCCGGTATCTTACGTTACGAACACCCTGTAATTTACCATTTCCAACATCGGACAATTTTTGCTCCGGGCATCCGGTATCTTATGTTACGAACACCCTGTAATTTACCGTTTCTAACATCGGACAATTTTTGCTCCGGACATCCGGTATTTTCATTTCGATCTTCCGGTTTTTCCATTTCGGACATCCGGACACTTTTACAACAACTGGGTGGCGTTACGGACATCTAAGACCGATGTTCGTAAAAAAAAGCGAGGACGAAAAGGGAGCCCCCCGTAATATTTTACCCTCACCCTCTCATCCTATCATTTACTGCCTATTTCATACCGATACTCACTACAATTCATCTTAGTCAAAATCAAATGTTTTCAGTACGAGCTCAATATCTTGCTAATGCTTTACAACAAAACAAAGTAACATTATACTTCCATCTTTTCACACAGTCATTCATGGCTTAGTTAACACAGACACTCACCAAAATTCATGTTGATTACAATGAATTTGGTTCAGAAGGAGCATGATACTTTGCTAAAGTTCTACAAAAAACAAAGTAATATTTCACTCCATCTTCTCACTCTATTCTTCAATACCTCACTTACACACACACATTGAAAGCAATCCATCTCAATCACAATCACATTGGTCTAACAGGTACACAATATCTTAATGCTTTACAAGAGAGTCATGTAACACTGAACTCTGACTTTGTCATTTTTATCATACACTACCTATTTTATATAGACACTGATTACATTGGACCTCCAAGACAATCAAATCGATAACGACATATTGCGACGTATCAATGAACTAGTGAAAAATAATGCAAGATTAAACTGCACTTCATAAAAAGTTATGAAGGCGAATGATTACATCTAATAGGGACAATGATTTTTTAATGATGAATTGATCGTTTATTGATATTGATTAAATATTTACACACTCAATTCATAAATTTTACCTTAAATTTTTGTTGATATGAAATCTATAGTTAGAAAGGTAGTTGAATTTCTGAATATTTCTCGATTGTATGATGAGTCTGTCGCAGACAGGATTGAAAATAGTGTATGGTTTTTATATAGTTTTTACATATCTATGAATACTGCTCGTTTTCAATTATTTGAACACATGGTATACATAGATTTTTTCCTTCCTAACTCGTGATATTCTTTTTCGTGCAAATACTCATTGAAATTCATTTGTCACTGTGAATCACAGATTTTATAAAGTAGCATTGCAGTCATGTTATATGACAGTATTTTGCAAATTCATGCAAAAACAAATAGGTCAAACATTATTTCTTTGATTAGTGTAAACAAATGCTAATAAAAACAGTGTTCAATTGAATGTATAGTCCATTGATCATGATTGGTTGAGAATTTGGCATATTCGTGTGCCAAAATACCCATCTGTGTCCAGATCATTTGTGCTATTGTCATTCTTAGATTTTCATAAGAATGCCAAAAAATACTTTAAAAAAAAAAGCGAAGGGTATCCATTCCAGAAGAAATACTTGAGAGAAAAGAAACTATCTCAAAAATTCGTTTGGATGTAAAAAGGAATTTATCGGAAAAAAGACGTATCAGTTATATCTAATTTCACAGAAATTCGTTGAAAAGGTCTCTACATAAATTTAACCTTTTTATTTTAAATCGAAAAGCTCATTTCAGTAGAAAAAAATCGAATCAAATTATCAATACATAATAATTTCTTTTCGTTCATATTAATAATATAACATTTCAAAGGAATTTTTGTCATTCATTTCTCTATAATAAATGTGATATTTACGTTAAATAAACCATTCTCTCATTGATTGGTTCATATATACACTACCATCAAGAAAGCTTACTGTTTTCAATTTTTTATACGATGATATTCGAATCCAAATATTTATTGTAATTGTGCTATGATCTTTGTACGTGATAATGATAATGCCAACTGATGTCAAAAGGCTAATATCTTTCCTAATCTTTTTTAGCGATCTATACTATTAGCATTCAATTTTAGTGTATGCAATGTGATTATAAAAGTCTTTCTATTACATATCCTGCTATATCAATATATTTCATAGCTGTCTAGAAATTACTATTTGAATTAAATATTTATTTTATTTCTGTCTCAAGCAATCATCTATGTAAACTTCTTTGTATACAAAAAAAAATATTTATAATCATTTAAAATATGAATACAATAAAATGTTAATACAATGCATTCAAATAGTTTACATAATTTATTGTAATTCAATTTTACCTTCTCCAGATACTGACACGTGTATTCATAGTAAGAATGACTTGCAGTTCCTATCATAAGGGTGCATATTACTACATCTAAAAAGACAAGTCCAATGATATGTACTCATTGTTCGCTATAAGATTTGTCATAAATAGAAGCGTAAACTGTGTTGTTGAACTTGTTTGTTGGCTTGGATTACGTTGGCCGTTTAGTTTCCACCTTTAATCGCAACTTTTATATTTACCATCTATTATCAATGTTTTTAAGGCTAGCAGAATATTGCAATTTTAGTAGTGATTTGTTAGTTATAGTTTCATAATAATTTTGATGCCGTAAAATCTCTAATATTGCACGAACGACGTATAGTTCTACATTTTAAAAGTAACTGCGTGAATTTTTGAGAATAAGAGTAGATACTTAGGGCAGTCCAAAAGTGGTATCGAAAGTTGTTTTTTTTCTTATAAATAGCTATAAAAAAATTCTTTTTTTACCAATCGATAATGTCTTTCGCTCTATCCTTCTACGTTATTTGATCTTTATCCAACTAAGATTATAATAAAAAAATTTCGATAAAAACGTTTTTTTGTGTGATCTGGTTGGTAGCAATAATGAAGAAAACTATCTACATTGAGCAGTCATCCTATTCCGCGATGTTGAACATTAGCGGATCCAGTTCCGCCTAGGGAACTAATTCCACCGATTCCGGAATTACACAAAGTTTGAGAAGCGATTCCGGAATCGGTACTAGTTCCATCAACTCCGGAATTGGAAGGAATTCCATCTGATTCCGGATCCGTTCACTATAATAACTTAGAAGCATACGATAAAGACTAATGCATATATGATTCCGGAATCAGACGGAATTCCTAGGAATTCCGTGTAATTCCGGATCCGGATATTCAATTCCGGATCCGTTCACTATGATAACTTAGAAGCATACGATAAAGACTAATGCATATATGATTCCGGAATCAGACGGAATACCTAGGAATTCATTCTGATGGCGGAATTGAATTGTCTTATGTTAATATCTGTTTCCGGAATCGGATGTAACTAGATCCTAGGCGGAACTGGATCCGCTAATGTTCAACATCACGGAATAGGATGTATTCTCTCTACATATGATTTTTTCTTGTTCTTTTTTTCATCATTGTCTTCTTTTCTCTTATAATATCTGGCTATCTATACGTACATATACATTAATGCATCCCCTGCACTTATTTTATGTACACGTGCTGTTCGTATGTTTATATTCCACAAAGTCAGAAAAATAAAAGCAAATTGTATTCTTCTCCCATTCTCTCTTACAAATGAGTACAGAAAACTTTCGCCTCCACATTAAAGTGTACACTGTACTTAATATTTAAACAAAATTTATTCATGATGAATTGTACTCTATTTATAAGGATCAAGCTCCTTCTCTCAGAACAGTGGAAAGGTGGTCTAAGCTGTTTCGTGAAGATCGAAAAGAAATTGAAGAAAAAATACGACCTGGTAGATCCATTACTGAAACAGTATCTGAAAAGATCGAACATATTCGCTTTCTTATCAGTAATGATCCTTATCTCACAATAGAACAGTTAGAAAATCAAACTGATGTAAGCTATAGTACAATTCCTGGAATCATCATCGATCATTTGAATGTAAGAAAGATCATCGCACGTTACATACCCAAGGATCTAACCAATTTTCCACGGACTGAACGAATTTGAATATGTAAAGAAAACTTAGCAAAATTTCAACAAGGTATATGACGATTGTGTGAAATAATAACTGGCGATAAACCGTGGTTTTTCCATAAACAAATTGGTTGAGAGTCATCAAATGCAGCATGAGTGAAAAGAGGAAATCCTCCACCTACTGTAACTCAACAATATAAGTATGCTCTAAAGACCTTATTTTCCATCTTTTGCAAGTCAAATGATTCTATTCTCATTCATCATTTGGAACGTGATGAAACGATGGATCATCAGTATTATATCAAAAATTGTTTGCGTCTCCTCGTCGATGAACTTAAACACCAAAGATCTTTATACGGAACACGTGGTATTCAAAGTCATCATGATAATGGAAAACCACATATTCATAAAGATATATCTACTTATCTTCGATCAGAATGTCTCGCAGTGATACCACATTTAGCCAACTGTCTTGACTTATCATCCTGCAATTTTTGGTTGTTTAACTTAATTAAAGAAAATCTGACCAATTACAATGATTTACAATCATTATATGATGCTGTGGTCGATTTTATGTACTCTTTGAACAAAGAAGAATACAGAAAAACATTCGAAAAATAGATTGAGAGAATGCAGTTATGCATCGATAATGAAGGTGATTATTTCAAACATTTGTTAAAATAAACAATTGATAAACTTATCCTTATATTTCCCTACTCTATCATTGTTACTTCTTGTCCGCTACGAAATACACACACAATCAGTTCCTATAGAAGATAAGAAAACAATGATAAAAGAGAGAACAAGAAAAAATCGCATGTCGACTGTTTTCTCCACTAGTGCTACCAGTCAGACTACACCAAAAAAAGGTTTTGTCAGAACATTTTTATTACAGCTGTAGTCAAAAAACTTTCATAAGCTTTTCTACACATATTATTTTATATACACGCCCTATTCGAATTGTTTTATACTGTAGTTAATAGTCCACGAAGAGTACTACAAAATAGTATAATAATTTTATATCTCGTTTATTCATCTTTAGAAGAAATTAAAAAAAAAGATCTATTTTGCTTGGATCCAACAAAATTATTTACAACATAAATTTCAACATTTTCAGCTTCTTTATATGAAAAATAACGGAGTTTACGTATTTTTGTTTTAAATTTTTCTTCTCATTGTTATAATTTATGGCTGACTGAAGATTCCTATGAGGTAAACACCTAACATATTAGATGAGTACTCAAATATTAATGGCGTATTAATGTTAACGAGTTGTTGATTGACATTACCGATATTATTTTAGTCATTTTTCTCATTAAGGGCACCCTGATTGATAAAGCCTTTCTAAAGTAGTATCGTTCTTTTCATTGCATGCAGTTAACAGAAAAAAAATAGGTGTTTTCCAACCATATTGACTGAGTCAAGATCACGAGAACTGTATCTCAGTGCGTAACCAATAGCACAACTTTATATGCGAGGTAGTTCCAACTAGAAACATTTTTTTATTTTTACATGTACATATTTTAGGTGTTCGTTTAGACGTTTTGACCGGCAACCATTTATTTGGATCCGGTATTATTGTAATAGATAATCTTTACCAGAATACTTCTTTTACGATAGATCATGCAGTTAGATCTTACTACTTTATTTCAACAGTATCACATTGATATATTATAGACTTTTCACATAGGTCCACGAGAAATTAAATTTATCCCATTTTACTTTTCTATACTTAACTCGTTGTTGAGAGAGAAAAATCAATATAGCATGTTAGAATGTGTAGACATATATATTGTCAGTTATAATATTATAGCTTTGTTAGTTTCTCTTACTCCTTTTACTCCCATTACTCCATTAACTCCCTTTAGTCCCTTTACTCCCTTTAGTCCTTTTAGTCCCTTTAGTCCCTTTACTCCTTTTACTCCTTTTACTTCCTTAACTCCCTTAAGTCCCTTTACTCCTTTTACTCTTTTTACCACGGAATAAAGGGAGTAAAAGGAGTAAAGGGACTAAAGGGGGTAAAAGGAGTAAAATGAGTTAAAGGACTAAAAGGAGTAAAGGGAGTTAAGGGAGTAAAAGGACTACAGGGAGTTAAAGAACTTAAGGGACTAAAGGGAGTAAAAGGAGTTAAAGGACTAAAAGGAGTTAAGGGACTAAAGGGAGTAAAAGGAGTTAAAGGACTAAAGGGAGTTAAGGGAGTAAAAGGACTAAAGGGAGTTAAGGGAGTAAAAGGAGTTAAGGGAGTGTTACCGTCATACTGCTCATCGTTGAAAAGTAAAATGGGATAAATTCAATTTCTCGTGGACCCCTCGCTTTTCAACCTAGACGAAGCTAATGGAATCGTATAAATATATATTAAAAATAAAAAAACAGCAACTATTCCCTATAGTCAGTATCTAGCACAACTATTGGAGAGTCAGCTCTAAAACTATGACGCTTATAGTTGTTTCAAGCCATGAAAAAAAGCATCCTAAGATTAAACAACAAATTGTGCAAGTTTTTTTGACTACAGCTGTATAATCTTAGTTGGATATAGATCAAATAACACAGTAGGGTAGAGCGAAAGACGCTGTATCAATTGGTAAAAAGAATTTTTTTAGCTATTTATTAAAAAAACAACTTTCGACAGTAATTTGAACTACCCTAAGTATTTGCTGGAATCCATAATGTTTTCGTCAATTGACAATGAATTACTGCTGCAATGAGCTATCAATTCTTCTGGTATAAAGTTCTAGATTGAAAAATTTTATGCAGAATGCGCCAAAATTTCTAATAGCTAGTTGTTTTCTTAAACAATTTCCTGTTCTCCAGAAATTAAATAGGCAACGAAAAGAAAAAATAACTTCATCATAGGCATTTCTTTCTCCAATAAGTTGTAGACAATTTTTTACACATAATCTTAATTCAGACACAAGCGGGTCGCTTGACATATCACAGAATGTTTTTCAAAAAGAAACATTCTGAACACCGAGTTTCATAACGAGATTAGAAAATTCACTCATAATTGACTATGTTGAATAGATAATTCATGCATACCACCATACACAATTTACAACTGCAACGTTTGTTCACATTCTGCAAAAAAAGTTAGCGAACGGGAAAACTGATTCTACCAATGAAAGGAAAAAATTTAGAAAAAAAAATTAAAAAAAGTACTTGGTCTAATTATGTCCTTCATATATTCAAAATAATTGTCTACCAGAACAAAGCTTATGGAATATTAACTTCCTCTATACAATGACAGCACTTTTTCATTCGTCTCTTAAATGCATGGAAAAACAAACTTTCTTTTGCCATAAAAGCCATATAAATAACAATAATACAACAACTCAAATCAGTTCGGATAACTAGCTGTTATCTTATCTACTTCCACAATATCAACAACGATATCGTAATGGGGATTTGAATACATTTTTTGTTTTTTGCCATCGCATATGACTGATTAACGAGTTATATTAATCTATAATTAATAGACATTATTAATTATGACCATTCTAGATATATTGCTTGACTTATTATTTATGAATAAAAAATTTTCCTCAGAAATTTCAGTCTATATACTTTATATTGCATCAAATCACAAAGGCTTCATTGAAGGAACAAGTGGATCGGTTTCATTAGTTTCTGTTGGTGCTCCTTCATCCAATAAATCTATTTCTTCTTTGCGTTTTGTACATGATTTAGCAGAGCTTGCTAATGTTCGAAGATATTCTGTTTCAGCCGGTCCTGTCTGTTCTACTAATGAAGTAAATTCAGAATGTTCATTCGATAATAATGCATGAGGTGAATCAAAT
>JAJEKB010009394.1:0-13424 GCA_022393335.1 Macrotrachela quadricornifera | reverse complement strand
CTCCACAGTCGAGGGCTAAGTGAGTCGAAACGACGAACGTTACTTGTATATAAGAAAGGTGATCGCATTGATTTAAAAAACTATAGACCAATCAGTCTTCTATCGTATCTCTACAAATTATTCACCAAAATCATAACCAACAGATTAAAGATAAAATTAGAAAAGATAGAAGATAGAGAACAAGCAGGATTCAAAAAAAGGCTTCTCTATAATTGATCATATCCATATTATAAATCAAATCTCGGAAAAAACAAAAGAATTCAATTTGCCTTTATGCATGGCATTCATCGACTATGAAAAGGCATTCGACACTCTAGAAAAACCAGCGATCATTGAAGCCTTAGAAAATCAACATATCGAAAGGCAATACATTGATTTAATTAAATATATATACGATAATGCTACGACTTCTATATACATTCACAACAACAAAATCGATATAAACATAAAAAGAGGAATAAGACAAGGTGATACAATGTCTCCCATTCTTTTGATTACGCGTCTCGAAGATATATTCAGACGACTAAATTGGGAAGAAAAGGGGATTAAAATCTGTGGAGAATACCTAAATAACCTAAAATTTGCCGATGATATTGTTCTCTTCGCAAACAACTTACGAGGGAATCGCCCGAGGTGCCCAACGCCAATTGTCTTCATTTATACGTCGTTTAATAGAGGGCATCAAGATAGTAAAAAGTCTAAAAGGATTTGGGCTGACAGCTCTTTCTTCAAAAGTTATGGTCGTTTTACTGAATTTTCGATCTATAGCTTGGTATTTAAAGACAAAATCAAGTTATGGAATTTGGACGTGAAATTTTGCCCATAGAGAGGTCTAACAATCCTTAGAATATCCTGAAAATTTCAGCCAAAAAGAATGTTTCTTTCTCGAAATATTGATTTTTCAATTAAACTTAGTTTTTGTGGCCTATCTGCAGCAAGTGCGTATTTTTTAAAAATTCAATAATTTCGAGAAAGAAACATTCTTTCTGGCTGAAACTTTCAGGATATTCTAAGGATTGTTAGATCTTTCTATGGGCAAAATTTCACATCCAAATTCCATAACTTGATTTTGTCTTTAAATACCAAGGTATAGGTCGAAAATTCAGTAAAACGACCATAACTTTTGAAGAAAGAGCTGTCAGCCCAAATCCTTTTAGACCTTTTACTATCTCGATGCCCTCTATTAAACGACGTATAAATGAAGGCAATTGAGATTGGGCACCTTGGGCAAAGTCTCGTAGAGATATAGAACACTCAAAAAATGTATTCTATATACACTATCTTTAGAGAAGGACCTAAAATTTGAAAGTTCTATATCTCCACGAGATTTTGTTCAAGACTTGTGAATATTTTTACACAAGCAAGTCTAGCTAAGACCTCTGTATGCGCGGAGTTTTGGATAGGGGTCGGACAGTTCAGTTCAGTTTCAAAGAACTGAACTGTTCCAACAGTTGTTTTGATAGGAACTGGTCTGGTTGTTCGTACAGTTCCTTTGAGAGGAACTGATCTCTGAGAACAGTTCTATTCTTAGGAACTGGCCAAAAATTTTCCCAAAATAGAACAATATTACTCAATACCCGAAAGTGTTATTTCCAAAACAGAACAAAACTGTTCTGTTATAGAAATAATACTTCCGAGTATTGAGTAGTGTTGTTCTGTTTTGGGAATAACACTTCCGGATATTGAGTAATATTGTTCTGTTTTGGGAAAATTTTTGGGCAGTTCCTAAGAAAAGAACTGTTCCCAGAAATCAGTTCCTATCAAAAGAACTGTTGGAACAGTTCAATTCTTTGGAATTGAACCGAACTGTCCGACCCCTACTTTTGACTAGGGCAGTATGGAGTATCTTTGGACAAAAATTCATTGAAATCGAAGGGGAACACCTGGGGATGTTCCCTCGTTAGATATATACGTTACAATCTTCTTTTTGTCTGCAGAGCATCCTGTCCTGCGTTCCAGGTCAGAGCAGAATACTAATTTTAAGAAGTTAGCAGGACAGTGCAAATAAGCGCTCTGTGAACATCTATAGTTTCAGTTAAAGTTATTGGTACAAGAAAAGAGCTGCATAGAAAAATTGTTCGCAACATTACTCATACCTTTGCTTTTTACATTTTGAACTAGAAATTTTTTTGTGAGAAAATATACGAAAATAGCAGGGAAAAATCGGTTGTCTTTCCCTGCAAAGTTACAGGGCAAGGCTGAAAAATAAATACTGCTCTGTCCTATGGACACCTCTGGTCTATTAAAAAGAGATATAGTAGATTCTTTTGTTGTTTAGATTATTAAATATTTTAAAGAAAGTCTCTTGTTGATGATTAGAAGAGTAAGTCGTATTTGAAAAATCAATTGATACAATATTAAAGTTAATCATTGTTTTTTAAAATTTGTTTATTATTAATTGTAAATTTTTTAATTGTTGTCGTATTGGAATATTTATTAAAACCAAAGAAATCTTTTAATAATTTTCGATTTTTTTTCGTATTGTCATTTTCGTCGATCCATAGATTAACTAATTTTAAATTTACTGGAACGAGAGAATCTATAATTGTCTTTGATTTTTCCTAACAACGAAATAAAAAGAAAAAGAATTAATTAAAATTTAAGAATGTTTAGTGCATACCCTGTAGAAGTTTCGATAGTCTTTATCATTGAAATAAATTGAAGCAATATATAAAATTTTTAATTTCGGAACAGATGGTAATAAAGTTTCAATCATTGAAAAAAAAGCTAAAGTGGTTTTTGTTTTTGTCGAAGTCGAATATTTATCAGGAATATCTATTAAAATTAGTCAAATAGAAGACGATACAGTTGAAATATCTTACCACCGAGTACGATTGTTTCTAGATTACTTAATGTTTTATGATTACGCAAAAAAGATAAAATAAAAAGATGTTCTTCATCTTCTAGATCATTATCGCCAAATGGATTCCCGTAGGGATATGATGGTTCCGAACTTAAATTCAAGTGTAAATATTTCAGAGATTTCATTTTCGATGATATTAAATCATTATAAAAATCTGCAGAAATCGAAGTATTCAAAACAAAGAATACGAATGATATATGTTATTTCTTACTTGTTATATCTTCTGTGCTTTTGATCTCTTGTTGATAAGTTAATCGTTCTAACGTTTCACATAAATTTGTTCTTTCACTGAATATTATTGTGGATAATATTGAAGAATCAATATTTGTTATTTTTAATGATTTAATTCGAGAAAATTCATTTGTAAATAGATCATCTTCGAAAATTAAACTAAATCTCTGATTATTATTAACACGAATAGATACAGGATAGTTTTGACTTGTTGCTGTTATTTGATTTAATTGACAACAAAATGTAAAAAATTTTTCAATTGGAATACATCCAAAGTCAAGATAAATTTCTGGATAGAATAGAATTAGAGTATTGAAACGTTGATTTAAAGAGAAAAATGCTTCATATAAATGACAGAAATTCAAATAACGAAAACAAATTAACATCAATTCATTTGGTAATTCTTCAAATTTTGTAATTGCATCTATATTTTCTATCTTCTGACGTTTTCTTCGTTCAGACATTGGATTTTTATTTTTTTTTACTCACATCGGTTCAAATAGTTTGAAGGGCAGTAGTACACGTCAGTGTTCGTGTTTTATAAATAGTTGTGTATATACTCAACCTTGTGAAAGATAAAGAATAATAATACATGGATGACGACCGTGAATGGTTTCTTATCGAACATGTATAAAGTACATCTATTTCATTAGATGGCGCTCTTGTACAGTTTATGTCATGTATAAAATATACGTATACAACTAAATAATTACGAATTTAGTGACATAATTGAGGTACATATTGGTCGTTGCAAGTTCATCATATAATTATATATTTAATAGAAAGAGAATTAACAAAATCGACTAACGTGGGAACTTTTCCAAGTAGTGAAAAGCTTTTGAAGTGATATTTTGCCAATAAGTAGGGCCTGGTGAGACTTGAAAAATTCCAAAAGGATAAGGTAGTGGCGGAACTAGAAGGTGGTTAGGGGAGCCTCACCCTTCCCCTCCCCCCTACGAATCTTCGAGTCGTCCCTAGTGAAATTTTTGATGCATGTGTTTTATTTGTTTGGAAGGGGCTTGAAGGCCCGCTGAGGAGATTGAGCCCCCGTAGCCCAAAACTGTAGATAGTAGGGTACAGAAATTATCCCGAGATGTGGTCCACCCTTGAGGAGGAGTACATAGGGCCTTTGTGAAGCTACCCCCTTCCCCCGATCATCAGTTTTCTTGAAAAATTAGGAGATGTGTAGCATTCTTTATAAATTTTTTTTTATCATTATAAGGACCCCGAAAATCTAGAAGGGGAAGTGGGAAGAGCTGAGCCCTCTCTAGTTCAAAATCCTGGTTCTGCCACTAGGATAAGGGCCCATATGTAGGTCTCATGATTCTTAGTACATGCTAAAAGTGTCAACGAATATTGATGTTTCTTTCTCGAAAGAATGAATTTGCAAGAAAACTCGATTTTTCTAAGCTCTCTGTGAAATGTGACTATTTCTTGCAAATTCAGTATCTGGAGAAAGAAACATCCGTATTCGTTGAAAATTTTAACATATACTAAGGATCATGAGACCTACATATGGGTAAAATTTCGAGTCGAAATTTCTTCATTCGATATTTTTGTCAGTACCTTGCTATAGGCTGGAAAATCCACTAAAACGGTCAGAACTTTGAAAGGAAGCCACATAGATCCTTATGCTTTTGGGATTTTTCTAGCCTCACCAGGCCCTACTTATGGGCAAAGTATCACTTCAAAAGCTTTTCACCACTTGGAGAAGTTCCCTCGTCAGTAGTGACAGAAAATTGAAGTCGTAATAAATTGTGTAAATCGGATCAGAACTTCTAAAATACTCTTTCAACTTAATGAAGTATTCGGTTATCGTACTTAATTACAAAACACCAAAGTAAGAGCACTCGCCGCATTTTCTAGCATGAACACACGGTTGGAAATAATATTATTCCAGGGGGGTGGTGTATATAAATTTCAATAGAGGAGATAATGATTTTAATATCAAATGAATGCTCGTCGAAAATGGGGTCTATTGATAATAAATAGTAAAGGTTATGCAAACTATTTAATATCAAACATAAAAAACTTGAAGAAATTTAATACTTTTTTTGCAGTAAAGTAAAGGGCTGGCAATTCAAAAATGGAATAATGTGTTTTTCTGAGTCATTTTTTGTGATGAAAAAATTCGAAAAAAACTGTTCCAGAAATCTTAAAAAAAGTTTAAAAATCCAGATTTTTTATATGGAAGAAAAACATTACATTTTCAACAAAATTAGCCTGTTTTGGGTGTTTTTACTGTCCCAGACCTTTCGAAATATACTCATTCGATACAATGTGTAAAAAATTCAATCAAATGAATATGTTTTCAAACACCTTACATAAGGATACTAACTAAAAACAGCAAAAAATAACTCAGAAAATCTTTTGTAGATACAATTTCGTAGAGCTCGATGAGATCTATCGAACCATGAAAAAATATTCTAGAAAAACACATTATTCCATTTTCAAATTACTATCACTTTACTTTTCTACTGCAAAAAAGGTATTCAACTTCTAAAAGTTTTTAAAGCTCGACATTAAAAAGTTTGCATAATCCTTACTATTTAGTATAAATAAATCCTATTTTTGACGAGTTTTCGTTTGATATAAAATTCATTATCTCTTCTATTGGAAATTATAGGCGGCATCCACTAAAAACTATTAAGGTATCAGTTTTTCAATCTCTTGTTATTATGGAGTTATTCAAAAAGTGCTCACGGCCATTTAACTTCGAAACGGAAAAATACAAGCAAAGAACACTGTGGCACATAAAAGGCTCTGTTCTAACTGAAGTTTTATATAGCCTTATCTGTTTAGTGATATATCGGTATGTGTGCGGGTGAGGGTGTGTATTGGCATAGATCTGTATTATCTCTCATCTCACACCCACACCCACGTGAGGTAAATAATTACGAAGGACACCAATCTTTCTTTTTCTGGAAGTTACCGTCTATATACATACTTGCATATCTCTCGGATTGTTGCACCTAAATTTCTTTGTTTTATTCTTATCACTACTTTCCTGACAAGTAAGAAACACTCCATCTAAATCACAGTGTTTTACTTTCCAACTTTATCGCTTATCATCTGAGTTTAAAAACGATAGTCTGCTCTTTTGTGGTTCTAGTTTTTCCATACTTCTCTTTGCTTATCCTCTATCTGTCTCTATTCGCTGCATCAAAATATTGTAAGGATTTCCGTGCACCAAGCAGAAAAATGTTGGAGTCACTACCCGACGAGTTACTGCTGCTCATCTTCTGTTATCTACACAAATTCGATGTAATTTACGCATTTACAAACCTCAATTTACGATTTCAACAAATAATTGCGCCCTTCCTCACTAACGTAAACTTCACACAACAGCATAAACCTTCGTACAAAAGGTTTCAATGGTTCTGTGATAATATTTTCCCGCTACAGGGGCATAATATTCAATCACTAACACTCGAAGAATGTCATCAACTATTGGTACTTCGTACTCATATTAGTGGCAAACATGAAGCAGGTAAGAGTGCATTGTTATATTTTTGAAAAAGCTTTTTTCTTGCTGGACATTTTATGTATGGGAAGCGCACTGGCGAGGGGAGGTACCCAAAATGTCTCAACTATTTAGAGCTTATACTTTGACCATAAGTAGGTCTCACTAGAACTAGCAGAAGCCTAAAAGAATTCATACCCATGGGTCTTTATAGCTGAGTTGTAAGCATTTTACTGCATTCCATAGCAGTTTTTAGGTGCTTATCGGAAAGCCAAGTAATAGAGATTCGTCGTGAAATTTCGCCCATAGGAAGATCTAATAGCTCTTATGATATTCTGAAAGTTTCAGCCAAAGTAAATGTTCCCCCGTCGACAAATTGTGTTTTCAAAAATAATCGTCACCCACAAGCATGCCACAAAAATCTTATTTACTTGAAAACTCAACATCTCGACGGAGGAGCATTCATTTTGGCTGAAACTTTCAGGATATCATAAGAGCTATTAGATCTTCCTATGGGCAAAATTTCACGTCGAATCTCTATTACTTGGCTTTTCGATAATTATCTAAATACTGCTAGGAAATTCATTAAAATGCACACAACTCAACTATAAAGATCCATAGGCGCAAATTCTTTTAGGCTTCTGCTAGTTCTAGTGAGATCTACTTATGGTCAAAATATGAGTTCTAAATAGTCGAAAATCCGCCTATGAAAAGGTTTTGAGTGAGTTCTGATCAGAGTTAGCGGAAGTATATGCGCTTAGAAACAGAAAGATTGAAATGTTCCAAAAATAAACTGTTGCTTTTTATGCCCCTTATTGCTCCGACAGTTTTTATCAGTTTTGCTCAAATATTGATTCGTTTGGAAAACCATCCAAAACTACATAAGAGAGCGTACTTGGTGTTAAAAATAACTTTATCTTCATTCTGTAGAGCAATAACTCTAAAAAATGAGTTTTTCTAAACTTTCGACGTCAGATTCTCCTTTACAAGATATTTTTTAATATATCTTTATTGAGAAAGAAACCCTTTTTACAATAAATTATGTGTTTCAGGTTTTTCAATAGATCATATCATGTCTAAATTGTGGAAAAAACATCGCTAGTTGACCATTTTCTATGTTTTTTGAAGATTTTCTTCGTTAAGCTTTCGTTTAAAACCGAAAGTAAAGCCATACTCAGAATTCTCCTTGAAAACTTAACGATGCTACACGATTCTTAGTTTTCTTAGGCTGAAACTAATTTTTCAAGGGTGCTGGAAACAATCGAAAATTCTTCGATGTTTTCTATCATACTTAAGCGCTGAAACCTGACGTAGACTAATATAAAGCGTTTGTTTCGTATGATGGTGCAGCCGCAAGGCGAGCATGTAACAGTGAAGCTGTGCTTAATATTTTTCTAGGAAGGACAATAATTACCCGACTTAAAAATGAACAAACTTACCAAATATATGCTTTTCAATGTTTTGGACTATAATCTGCGTCACTAGGTTCTCTGGAAAACGAGGGTTTATCGAGCTGTACAACTCGGAACATCTCTACCAGCACAAACTTTCGACCAGGGAAAAACCCAAAACATGCTGTTTTGGGTATCAGAGATGCTCTATACTGTCTTTCAGGAACATCCTAAAAAATTAAAAAATAGTGTCGTAGATACTTAGGGTATACCAAAAGTTCTAAGCCCGATGTTTAAAATTTTTTAAAGTCGTAAATATTGAATGTTTTTTTAAGGCAAAGTATAGTATAAGTTCTCGTCTTCAATAATCAACAGAGCAACTCCATCTTGGATTTACTTCTAACACTCTGCTAGATTAGTTCTATAGTAGCTATAACTAAGAAAAGATTCTGACAACATAAAACTAGAATGTGAAAAAGAAAAAGATTTGTAAGTTTATTTTATTAGATGCTCAAAATAGTCACCGTTATTTTCTATACAGAGTTCCATCCTTTCTAACAGTTTATCAAAAGTCTTCTTGAACTCGTTCATAGGAATATTTCTCATGACGGTGGAAACCTCTTGAGCCAGCGATTCTTCGTTCGTGTGATCCGTCAACTTGTTCTTGATATAATCATTTAGCCAAAAGTCACACGGTGCAAGATCTGGTGAATATGGTGGATGTGGAATGATTTCGATACCTTCCTCTGTTAAATAATCGACAACATCTCGATGAGCATGAGGAGAACCATTATCGTGAAGCATTTTGTATTTTGTGCGGGATGACTTTTTCCTTTTTTCTTATTTCATTGATAACAGGTATAAGACAGTTATCGATATAGTAATTATGATCGATGGTCTTGCCTTTATCTACTTTGTGTATAAGAACAGGACCAGTGGATTTAAAGAACAGGGAAAACATTGATTTAGGTTCAAACCTATTCCGGCGAACTACGGTTCTTGGTGGTTCGTTTTCGCCAACCCAGGTAGAATTGCTTGACTTCCGACCAATTTGTCTGTGATAAATCCATGTCTCATCACCCGTAATAATATCGCATAACTGCCATGTTCCGTTGCTAAATTTCTCTAAATTTTGACGACAAATTCGGAGTCGTTTTTGTTTTTGTTCGTCAGTAAGTTGATGAGCGACCCAACGTGATACAACTTTTCTCATCTTCAGATGATCATGGATAATTCGTTCTATTGTACCACGAGATAGATCAGTCTCAACCATAATTTCATCATAAGTTGAGTGCGGATCATCTTCGATAACTTGTCGAACACATTCAATATTTTCATCTGTAAGCACTGATATCGGACGTCCAGATCGAGGATCATCACCGACATCTTCTCTCCCTTCACGAAAACGCTTCGCCCATCGTTTGACTGTCGCATATGACGGACCATCAGATCCCAACGCTTCTGTAAGTTCTTCGAAGATTGCTTTTGGATTTACTCCCAAAATACATCGAATTTTGATATAGTATCGATGAAATTCATCACCCATGTTTCCTAGATTGCTTTAAAGTTGAAATCAGATTCTACCACGATTTGAAGTCGAATGCGGTACAAATGAGCTGGCGACGAACAGCCTCTTATCTACATATACTAACGAAATCTAATATTCTACAACATGACGTCATAAAATGTAACGAGAGAGAGACCAATGGAAAATATCGAAAGTTCCAGAATATACCTGAATATTGGACAAAAGTTAGTGAAGTCTGTACAATTGTCGCTAAATTGTAGAATCACTGCAGTAGAGTGTTAGAAGTAAATCCAAGATGGAGTTGCTCTGTTGATTATTGAAGACGAGAACTTATACTATACTTTGCCTTAAAAAAACATTCAATATTTACGACTTTAAAAAATTTTAAACATCGGGCTTAGAACTTTTGGTATACCCTAAGTAGTGCAAAAGAGGTACACCCAATGCAATATTCGTCTTTGCACTGAGATTTGCCGTCACGAGGAAAAACGTGTTTCGAGATGAGATGTTTTCGAATTTATTCACAATTTGTAGAATAGATAACGTGAGTAGTCAGAAAGTAACAGAGATTTCATTGTTTCGCCACTCTACTCAGATCAATCTAAGTGTGTTTAGTAAATTTAAGGCCTACAGTTTTAGATTTAATCGAGAAAAAAGCTGTGCAGATTCCACTTGATTCTTCTCTTGAGAACCGAAATTCTCCACTAAAATTTGAGGCTACTGGCAAATGTTTAAAAAACTAAAAAATATATTCACTCACTCAGAGTTTGATATTATTTCTGAAGAGACCATGAAGATAGCTAAAAACAATTTTCGACACAGTTCTTTATCTTGTCACGTACGCGTCGATATGCATTTTCTAGGTCCACCGCAGCCAGCTATTCGTCATTTGATTCACTTACAGTCACTCGTACTAAAAATGGAAGGAGGCTATGATATTCATCATGAAGACGAAGTGAATCAGTTTCTTCTCGAAGCTTTCAAAACATCATCGTTAACTGAACTGTCAGTTTCGTTAAGTGGACATGACGATCTTTTGGGAACTCACGCTAAGCGAGCAGCTATGATACTTGAATTGATTGCCTCTTCTACATCAACTAAAATAGCAAACCTTACTTTAATCTATCCTCGTGGTTTACTGGCGCTCAAATCTAGCTCTCAAATTCCCAGTATGAAACGTTTATCTGTCACTATGCACTTTGCAAAAACGTTAATACAATTATTGAATGTAACACCGAATCTTCAAGAATTGAATTTATCAATTGTAATGTTTGACGATACAGAGCTTCTGAAATCCGTCAAATTACCACAAACATTAGAAAAACTACACTTAGAAGGTGGAACCTACGACTACAGGACGTTTTCACATGAACAGCCAAGTTTCGAAATGATAAAAATATTTTTAGACGTGTTCAAATATCAACTACAATCGCTCACATTAATTGTGAACAATGCTGATAAAAACTTTACCATTTTTGACAAATTTCAAGGTCTTGTACGTAACTTCAGTTGTCTTCGTAGATTTGAATATCATATTCGTACGAGTTATCGACCTGACTCTCTCTTTCCAAATGTTGAACAACTGCCAGACCTCAGCTTTTCAATATTTAGTATTCCACGACCGCGACAGTTTGATACTACATCGTTACGAATAACATATGCAGCGGAGTTTAATTCAGATCTCAGTATACAAGAGCTTTATAACTGTCAGCTACTTGGTATTGATAGTGGAAACTGCGACAGTTCTGTACTGTCTGCATTCAAAAAGGGAGTAAGTATTAAAAAAAAAGTATTGGTCCATGGATTTTTTATGCTTGGCGGTTTTGTCTCTCGTATTTTATGCTACTTTGAGCGGTTCTGTCCATTCACAACCCTCGAATTATTCTTTTTTAAGTCGAAAACCTTAGAAATGTATGAGCTACTGTACGGGAGTCACGCCAGATTGTGCTCCGCCAAAATTACCAATTCGAACGTCGGCAATTTCTTCTGCTATCAGTAGATTTGAGTCTACCATTCAGATGCCGACATGCAAGTTTTTTATATCTGGCAACAGGTTGGAAGGCACTATCTTCGATAATGCAGATCCAGCGTGCAGTCTATCCATCTTCAAAAGTTACGAGTATTCAAATTGCGAGTTTGGCACGTTTTTGCTTTATTCGTCCATTGTTCATTTAATTTCCAGATATGTTCGAAAAACTACAACGTCATTCGGCTTGGCTTGAATTTCCCTACTGGATCAAAGAAAAAACTTACGCTTGGAACAAGCTTTTGAGTAATTCGGCAGGATTTCCTGTAATCATCCTGAAAAATAAAATTCGCGAAAAAATGTGTAAAAAGTCACTTTTCTAGAGAATTCTGGTTTTCACCATTTCGTGCGTTACTGATAGTCAAAACCATGTTATAGTTTGATTTGAAAAAAAGCCATTAAAAATCTTTTACTATTTATTTTTTGTCTCTATGTGATATATACATAGCCTGTTGCTGTGTGATTTGAAAAATTTTCCAACTCTCGGAATTACTTTTGATCCTTCATTTTCGATAGCTTTTCTCCGTCACAACGTAAGCATTTTTTCAAATACAAGTCATATAAGTATCGAAGGTTGTCCATTTAAAGGAGAATAATTTGCAGATTGAGAAACGACAGACCCGCTCAGAGTTGGTCAATACAGCAAAGCCATTCCTAGCAGTCATTAAAAAATTCTAGCCAGAAGCGCAGAATCCACCGGTGTGTGAGGACGCATATTCGAGAAATTTTTCTCAATTTGCGGCAGATTCTGCATCTCTGCATCTAGACTCTTAATACAAATGCTTTTTTTATATTTACTGTGTTTTAAAGAGCGACTCAAAACTTGTCAACTTGAAGAGACTTTCATTAAGGTCTCGGACCAAAGTGCTCTCTGTTGGCCTCAGTCGATTACTACTGAAGTTAGTGGCTCTTTCACCAGGTCTGACCGATTTATCAATAACTTCTGGAACATATACAAACAATCTAATTAAACAATTGGAAAAAACCGTTCCAAGAAAAGATGGAGAACAATTTAGACATTTCCAACTGTTTGCGGAAACGGACAGCAAAAGATGGGAATTTTCTCTCGAATTATCAAAAATCTTACCAAATTTGAAAACAATCAGCATTAATGGTGAACAACAATTCGTTGATAACTGCTTCTCGTCATTAATCGAGTTTTTAGAAGATCTGCAAACTCACTTCAAGAAATTGGCTAATCTATCAATAAAAACATACGGCAGTAATCGTAGTGCATTTGAACGTTACGAAAATGATTTGAAAAAACTGAGCAAACAAACGAAAAATCCAATATATTATACAGCCAAAGACCAAGGCATGGCTAACTTCTACTTAGATATTTGGTTATAAATCTCAAAAGTGATTTTCTTTTGTGTTTTAGCATTTTTTTTTAATATGTTCCTCCGTTCGATTAATTATGTTGCTCTGCATGATATATTGAATTCTCTCTTAGACTTAGAATACTTCTTTAGCTTCTTTTTCGTTCTTCATGTTCCTTGCTCGAGGTATCGCATTATTACTGCTCTAACAACTAAAAACCATCTCATTTGGTTCGAAGTTGTATGAAACATTGAATTTTCGGTTAGGGTTAGAACCAAAAACGCTTATCGAGCCTTCCTCCCGATCATCTGTTGATTTAATTCGACTAATTAGCCTCTGAGGAGTTCATTAAAAGTATTCCCAAAGGTTTCCAATTGTCCTCAGACCAGTAGTTAAAGAGATAACTTGTATTTGTCCTGCTTGATACAAATCATCTCAATAGCTGAGGGTGAAGGCAAAATCTTGATCCATATTTAACCAACATCTCCACAGTAGGTGCCCTTTGATGATAGTATCAAGATTTTATCTTCAGCCTCAGCTATTGAGATGGTTTAGGAGAACCCTTGGGAATACTTTTAATGAACTCTCCAGAGGCTAATCAT
>JAJEKB010009381.1:0-32691 GCA_022393335.1 Macrotrachela quadricornifera | reverse complement strand
CACTCATGTCTGAAAGTATTTTATAAAATACTTTCAGACATGAGTGTACATCGTTGAAATCATGAGATTGTATGATCTGTAGAATCACATATTACTTGTTCTTGATTATTCTATATCAACAATGCTTAAAAAGAATTTTTAAATCATATCTCTATTTTCAATTATCATGGTCTCTTAATTTTTAATATAAATTAGAAAAGAAGAGAAGAAATTAGTAAGAAGTATGATAGTGATTTTAACTTTACTTAAAAATGAAGTAAATCAATCAAACAGTACTACATTGAGTCAGACATAAAATAATATAGTTTTTTATACGATTTCTCTTAATGCTATGTGATTTTTTTAAATTAATGGTCTTATTATACTTTTACGGTAAAAATACGTATATTCTTATGAAAAAAAAAGCTTTAATATATTCTTCAAATTAACGATGATATTTCAGTGATTCAATAATGATCAGATGTGTTGATGAAAAGTTTTAAAAAAAAAGTCGTGTGCAAGGTTACTATATATAGTTATACAGCGGTCATAAAATTTTCATATAATTGGTCAGAATTTGTGTGAACCACACGAGACTAAATCCAACGAACACTTCATAGTTCTCAATAAGAATTTCTGAAACAGTTAAAAATTTGAACTTCAGCATAACTTTTTGCGAACTCCAAAAAGGCATATGATTTATTTTTAAGTCAAATTTTTAACATTTATATACTTAATTAGTGTTTTTTTTGAAGCGTCTTTTAAAAATGAGAAAACGCATTTATTTTAGATGTATAATAAAAACTCGTGTGTATGATGATGTACCGAGAAAGACCTCGTTTGTAAATGGCGTACGTTAACGCAATTGATATGTGTGATTCAAAAGAAGATGGCGCTAAAGATTTTTTCCCATTAAATTATTTTTCAGTTTTTAATAAGTAACAATAATTGGCCGAAGCCGAAGCTGAATACCGAAGAGAATCTGATGTACTGATTGGCTAGAATATATCGCGACATCTATAGTAACCAATCAATTCATACAAATCACTTCAGTCTTCAGTCTTCGGCTTCGACCGATTATTACTACCCGTTTTTAATATTTATTTTGTCTCTAAAAAATGTCTTTGAAACAAAGAAAAAATATCACTCAATATAGCATATTTAAATTGAAAGATGTCGCACATTATCATTACTTATAATTTATCAGTATGTATGTGTGTATATATGTACCATGCACTGCCCACGTGAAATGAAAAGAGGATCACGAAATCGACTTGACGTGCTTGCGCTTTGTCGGGGGCATTAAAATTTCGTTTTTTTTCTCTCTTGTATCGTGTAAAACAACACGCAACATCAATAAAATATGGCACCTAATGCAAAAGATCCTATAGAATGTAAATATGACAATATCACGAAAAAAATTTTCGAATAAATAATATTTTTTCCTAGCACGACAAATTTCATCAGCTAATCGTGATGAATTATTATCTGTCTTCAATCGTTATGCTCATCATGAACATATGGGTGAACGTTATATGACACCGAATGAATTTTTACAAGATTATTTAGGTTATTTAAAAGGTGATAATATTGATCCAACAACACTTAATATACTTTCATCGTTGGTTGATTTAAATAAAGATCAAAGTTTGTTTTATTTTAATAATCAAAATAAAGCAATTTTTGTTTTTATCTAAATAGGAATAACAATAACTGAATTTATTAATTTTGAATCATTATTATTAGCATCAGATTCTTTATATCGACTTGCTTTTCAATTATTTGATCGTCATGGACAAGGTGTTATAACCTTTGATGATTTTCAATATATTATATCAGCAACAAAACAATTTAAAGAATTTCCTTTTAATTTTGATTCTGATTTTGTTCAAACACATTTTGGTTTTAAACGACAAAGACAAATAACATATAAAGAATTTACACAAATATTACTTGGTAATGAAATAAAGATCATTTCTAAAACAAAAATTTTGTTTTTTTTTTCTATTTTTAGATTTTATTGATGAACAAACAATTCAAACATTTCGTAAATTTGATAAAACAAATATTGGTTATATATCATTTAAAAATTTTGATACTATACTTAAAGAATTGCGACAATATCAATTATCAGATTTTATTTCAACACATTTACAGGATATTGTTAAATTGTCATCATTAATAACAGTATCAAATCAAATATCATATCCATATTTTACAGCTTTTTTACAATTATTATCGAATGTTGAATCAATGAGAAAAATTTTTTTAGCTATATGTGAAAAAAAAGCACATACATATAAATCATCAATGATAACAAAAGAAGAATTTCTAACTGAAGCACAACATTTTCCTCGTACAACACCATTACAAATTGATATTTTATTTGCTATAACACAATTATTACATAAAAATAATTTAGGGAAAGATATTAATAATGAATATATTGAATTAAATGATTTTGATATTATATCTTCTAAAGAACATTTATTACCATATCGATTAAGATCAGAAATTGTTGATGAACATTATAAAGTTGAACATCAAACTATTGGTATGAAAATTCTTGAAAGTGGTTATCGATTTGTACTTGGTAAAAAGAAAATTTATTATTAAATATATTGATAATGAAAAAGAAAAATTTATTTAGGTAGTATTGCTGGTGCTGTTGGTGCAACGGCTGTTTATCCAATAGATCTTGGTATAAAATATTATTTATTTCGATAAAGATAGTTTTTTTTTGTTTTTGTTGGTTTCTAAAGTAAAAACTCGTATGCAAAATCAACGAAGTACAAGTATTGTTGGTGAACGTCTTTATCGAAATTCTATTGATTGTTTTAAAAAAGTTATTCGACACGAAGGTGTTTTTGGTTTATATCGAGGTAAAAATAACAAAAAAAAAATATTTTAAAAACGATATATATTAAATATTTATAAATTATTTTAGGTTTAATTCCTCAATTAGTTGGTGTTGCACCTGAAAAAGCTATTAAATTAACTGTTAATGATTTTATTCGTGATAGATTAACATTATCTGATGGTACCATTCCACTTTGGTCTGAAATTATTGCTGGTGGATGTGCTGGCGCATCTCAAGTATACAACATTTTTATTTTTTTAATTTATTTTTCTACTAATAATAATGATAATATTTAATATTAGGTAACATTTACTAATCCATTAGAAATAGTAAAAATTCGTTTACAAGTTGCTGGTGAAATTCAATCTGTTCGTCGTCCAGCTGCTAGTGAAGTTGTACGTGAACTTGGTTTTCGTGGTTTATATAAAGGTGCTCGAGCATGTTTTCTTCGTGATATACCATTTTCTGCTATCTATTTTCCTGCATATGCTCATACAAAAAAACGTTTTGCTGATGAACATGGTTATAATGATCCGAAAAGTTTATTTTTTTCGGGTCTTCTTGCTGGTATACCAGCTGCTGGTCTTTGTACACCAGCTGATGTTGTTAAAACACGTTTACAAGTACAAGCAAGAAAAGGACAAACGAAATATGATGGTTTAATTGATGCGTTTAAAAAAATTTATATGGAAGAAGGATGGAGAGCTTTTTGGAAAGGTTAAAAATAGAATTAAATTAATAAATTTACTAAGTTTTTATTTATATAAATTTAGGTGCTGGTGCACGTATGTTTCGTTCATCACCACAATTTGGTTTTACATTACTTACCTATGAACTTCTTCAACGAACTTTCAATGTAGATTTTCAAGGTAGAAAATTAGAAGGATCAAAACATGTTGATCAACAACAATATTCACCTGCATCACGTGCATCAATTATACTTTCAACTAATCCTGATCATGTTGGTGGATTTCGTTTAGCTCAAGCAACATTTGAAGGTTAAAGATTAATATAGTATATATCATTTTAAAAAACTTCGTTTTTTTTAAGGTATTGAAACACGTTTTGGTTTGGCTCTTCCAAAATATAAAACTCCAACATCTGATGAACATTCATCATCGATTCCTCCATTAACTACATTACTTGGTGTTAATCCACGCATTAAAACAACAAATTAAAAACCAAAAAATCTTCCAATTTTAGCAGAACTACAACATTAGATTAGACTATAATTGTTTTCGTTTTTTTTTTTTTACTATGAAAATGGTGTAGGATTTGTTGACAGTGACATTACTGGTGCTTTCTGTTTGTTCTCTTATTTTTTTATAGTTAGTCAAATGGAACGGTTATTTACATTGTGTATTGAAAATGAGCAAACTTTACTGTTTATTGAATCAAAAAGAAAAAACAATCATAATTTGCGATTCTCTATTTTGCTCATTTATTTTATGATTTTATCTTTTAATTTTTTTTTATCAAAAAACTATTGTTATGCATGATTACATGTTAAGAAAGTAATATTGTTTTTATCCTCTGTTGTTTTCTATGAAAAAAGAAAAAGAAAAACAGAAATCATCATGCATAACTTCGTAAATGCGCCGATAATAGAAAAACATAAAAGTGCACTTCGCCTCGCACAATAAAACAAATAAATAGTTGCCTATTTCACAAGACAAACATTTTATTGACGTTTATTTAATAACCGCGTCTATAAAAATAAGGGGTAGAACAAATTGAATGACCATGTTTTGCATTTAAACTTTTACTCATTGAATCTGTTTTATTTTGAAAACAAAATCTACCATAAGACGAGGCAGCATGTAAAGCTCTACAATGTACAAATGAATCGTATCGAAGGCACTAATTGATGTCCCGAATTAAATCAGCTGATACATACTCCGATTCCAACAATATACAATGGAATAAAGTTAAAACTAATGATTAATTCATTAATGAAATAAAACAAAGGAATTTATTGTGTACCACAACTTGACTTTTTTCTTGTAATGTTAAGAATTAGTTTTGTAAAATTAAATATGATTTAGCCTGTATGAATTATATATTCAAGCTACTAGATACAATTTCATGAATTTTAATCTTAGATTTTTAATGATGAGTTGCATCATCCGATCAAAGATGACAACCTATAAATTATTAAATTATCTATGGTGCATTATTAATTATACAGCTCTACATCACTTTTCTCTGAAATCATCTACATAAATATAGATGAATAGAACAAAAAATTCATATTAAATCACTGTTTATCCACAATGTATTTTACCTTATTGTCTTAATTCTAATGCTTAAAATGTAACTTGAGAATATCTGAAAAACAATTTACTATAAATATTTTGTAATATTTTAAAAAACTGATACATATCAAGTTCAATTGATTTGAAAAATATTCTTGTCAATAAGAGCGTTCTATATGAAGGATGAGGTCCAAAAAGTTCGAAAAATAGTCAATGTAAGATTCACCAAATGACTTTTTTGTTGTTTTTTGCCGAAGTTCTTGAGTAAAAACGTTCAAAAAGGTCAAACAAATCATCATTTTTCGAAAAAGAGTCAAAACTCAATATTCTGCACTAATTACATTTATCAGAAGCTATTCTTATCGGATCCAGCATCTCAAACTGAGGACAACCATGTGAATTCAAATGACCTTCGAGAAGTTTCGACGTAGTTATCATAACTCAAAAGATCAATAAGGATGAAAAAATGCTATAATGGTATCACTGTCTTACAAACCGTTCTTGTCTTTTATTTCTTCGGGAAGAAAATCGATGCTTCTGAAATCAATGAGAAAATGTTAGAGATTCTGCTAATATTTCTAGATTTTAATCATTTAAACACAATCTTCTTGGTGAATGAAAAATAATACTCAAAATCGGGACGAAAGAACAGTTTTGAAATAAAAGACAAGAAAGATTTGTACGACAATGATATTATCATAACATTTTCTCATCCTTATTGATCTTTTTAGTAATGATAATTATGTCGAAACTTCTCAAAGATCATTTGAATTCATATGTTAATACTCAATTTGAGATGTTGAATCTGAAAAGTTTTCAAAAAATACAATTAATGTAAATTAAATTTTGACTTTTTTAAACGTTTTTTTCAATACTTTCGACACTTTAACCCATAAACTTGGTCAAAAAAAAACGGTAACAGGTAAATAGTCAGAATCAACTCGACAAACTCTAGTAAACTATGTGTTATATAATCAACAAAAAGAAAAATCTCTGTTGTATTTTATCATTTAATACATCTTATTGTTACTCTAAGTTATCTAAAATAATTGTATATTGTCATATATTTATATATGCTTCACAGAAAACGACTGACTGAATATATTGTTTCTTAATTTTCTAGTTATAATTGATTCGTTTCAATATAATTGTTGTATAAATATATACGTTACAGATCAATCTAAGATTCGCCTAGGTCAAAGTAGAATAGAATATTTAATAACTTAAACCACATCTGATTTTCGTAATATCAACCAATCAGCGAATAAAGTCATTTATCTCTTACATATTTCTTTTACAAGCACTCGGTTAATTCTACATTCAGAGACATATTCAAGTGAAGGAAAGACTGGGGGATTCGATATATCTCCCTAAATATCTTTATTGAGTATATCTTAGTTTCTTATTCTTTGACCTTTAAAATGTTTTTTTCAAGTTTTGTGTTTGAAATATCGAAAGAAAGAGATTCGATTTCGTCCTTCTTTCATTGAAAAATCCTGAATACGTCTTTGTTCATACTTTCCTTTGTCTTAACAACAGATACCATTGATACCGCCACGAAAATAGAATTTTAACGAACTGATCAAATTCAGCAATGGACTCTCTAAAAAGATTTTTTGTTTATCATTCATCGATAATTACATAAGCGCACGCAAGGATTTTTAAGTATAAATCTTCATCTCATTCACATTCTATGACTCTCGTTTTCATTTTCTCTAATTTTTGTACGCTTAAAATAAGTATCATTCATTGAAATTCAGATGTCTTGTTTGAGAAATTTATCCTATTTTGACCTGGGTGAATCTTGAATTGTCCTGTGACATATATAATAAAATGTAAAATCAGTTATTATATTTGAATAGTTTTTTTTCTGTGATCATTTTAATTTCTATAAAAAAGGTAAGAACTGTTCCCATTTAATCGTTTCACTAGCACTCCAACATTGTTTTGTACGACGATAAATATTTGTATTTTTCTTATGTCTTGATTTATTCAATATTAAACGACGCCAATAAGCATTACGTAGTTTTTCATATTGATATACTTTTTCTTTTGATATTTTCTTTTTTGATATTTCATTTAATTTATTATATAAAAATACTTCATTTAATTCATTATAATCATTTATAATTACAACAGGTAAATTTTCATAAAGAATATTTAATGAACTATTCCATACAATTGGTATTATATCAAGATAAAGTGCTTCCCATGTTCGATGACAATCAAGACCACCACCACGTGGTGATAACCAGAATGGATATTGACGATTACGTTCATATATCCTTGATAAATCTTTTATACGAATACCACCAGATTTTTTAATACATGTCACATATGTAAAATTCGATCTATCTTTTTTTAAACACATATCTTTCCAAATACGTGAACGAAGCCTAGTTCTGTCAGTAACTATATCAAAATTAATTAATACTAAGTTTGTATTTGATATATTTCTATTAAGTACACGGTATGATACATCTTGTGGTTGAATATAACCAGATGGCTCATCAATATCATTGAATATTGAAGATAATGTATGATTGGATTGTTGAGAATATATATTCTGAATAGCATCAGCCATTTCATAACAATTTATGCCTGAAAAAAGAATTATCAATAAAAATGAAGCATTATAATCTGTTTTTTAAAATATTAGATGTATATATTAGATCTCGTGCACTATAAATGTGAATAATAGATTATAAAAGTAAAATTGCATTACTTATTCATTTATAAATGAATTTTTCCCATTTTTAAAAGAAAATATAGAATTAATAATGAATCAACTGTGTGTATTTTTGTTCGGATTATCATTGAAATTACAACCTTCATCCGATGACAACATTTATTTTGAAAAGAAACTGATATCAAGAAATTACCAATTGGTATATGAGTAAATTTTTTACTTCTTGTTGAATCATATTGTCCATTTTGTCCAAACCAATGAATGATTTTTGAATTAGTATCTTCAAGATATTTCATATGAGTTGGTGATGATACATCACCTTCACCCGTAATTAGCACAAAATCATTTATTAAATAGGGATAAACTTGATCGAAAAATTCATCTATCATCCATATACGAACATAAATAATACTACCAAATGGTAAACATGGAGCAATATGTTCTCCTTGATCAGTTGTTACGTGCATATTTTCATGAAATTGATTAGGCCAACCATATACCCAATCAGCAAGATTTCGAAAATTTTGTGGGCAAACAAAGTTTGGAAAATGTTGAATATAATATGATGAATCGAATTGAAGTGTTTGATTATTTAATATACTTGAATAAGGACAAAGTTGAGAACAAGTATATGATTGTCTTTGATTGAATAACTGTTTGTAGATAATATTACGAGTAGATAATAATAATATAAAAAAGATTGCAATACATCGCAGATATTTTGATCGTTTTCTTTTTTGTCTTTGAGAAAATAACATTATATATATATATCTAATATCCCATACGATATCACTACAAATTGGAAATAACCTAAAAGAAAAACTTCAAATCTTCGTTTTAGATGAATTTGTTGAATAAAATTGAGAAAAATTGTTAATATCTTTCTGATCTACAGTTTTTCAGAAGCATAACGTTGACGATAATTCATCAATCTATCTTCGCGGTATCTAACTGATAAATGTTGGTATAAAAAAAATCTTTCTCTATAACACTTTTTTGGCAACATGATTGGAACATATCACAAGAAGTAAAAGTTGAAAAATAAAATGAAATATAAGTTGTTGCAGTCACAATCTTCTATTACAGTTTGAATGAAAGTAGTTGTATTTTTATTGATAAGGCTTTTTTTACTACCATCATTATATGACAAGTTAGTAAATCTATAATTTTTTTCTCATGCAATGATGATTACAATATGCAAGACCTTATGTTGTTTCCATTTTATTTAAATAACAAGCCATCATATTTATAGATCATTAATATATTATCCAATATTAAAACTCTATTGATCTATTCCAGTAATAAATATCCAGAGGAGAAAATTTATTCAATTACAATGAATTGATTGGTTGAAAGCGTCGTCTTTTATACTTTCTGCTTTAATTAAACGAAAGAAAATTAATTAGGATGCTACCTACATTATATATTTGACATTGCTTTTCATCTTATCATTACTATCCCCTGCTTAATATTATCGATCGTCTATATATGTTTATATGATCAAAACATAACTAATATACCGCTTAGTTCAATATCAAAGTTCGCTAACAGGAACAATCCAGTTATAGGTACACATGAAATACGAGAAAATACTTGATAAATGAAACTCATATTCTAATACTATAACAATTTTCAGGCTTCAAAGGCAGTAACAAACTATTTATTAGTTGCATTCAATACATTTACACCAGTATCTATTGCTATCTATTTTGTTTACTAATTAAAACTGTTTCAGAGTGATTAACAATTTCAACTTTATAGAATATCTTTCTTTAGTGACATGAAACTCAAATCGGCAATTAGATTATTATTATTATACTGATATTAGGCTTGACATTTATACTTGATTAACTTGAGTTTTTTTTGTAACAGAAAATGATAAATGAAATGAAAATATGATAACAACAGTTGACATAAAATATCTGTTGGGAATTAAAAATCAGATTGGATAACATACCATATATAACTTGTAATTCATTCGATTTATCGATAAATTTGCTTACTACATGGTCGATTGATCACGTTTTGATATGACCTTTTACCTTCGTTATAATATGTATATACAAAGCGTTGACGGTAATTGTGTAGTGTGACAGCAGGAAAGAAGCTTATCATCGTTCTTATTTTTTTTTATTTATTTTATCCTCTAATATAACCATTTTTTTATACTTTTGTTAATAACGATTGATATACATTATTTAGTTTTTTCTTCGATAGTTAATGTTTTACACTAACAGGAGATTTTATCTTGGTTTTATTGTTAAAAATAAAAAAATATATTTGTGATACGTTATTTTCGATATCTAAGATTAAGTGAACATAATTGAAAAATCATTGAATATTTCATTATAATATGGAAAACGTCACTTACATTTTTGTAAACTTATACAAAACTATTTTATCTAAAGATTTTCAGTTGAAATAAAATTTAGTTTTGCCATCGCAATATTAAATATTTATGAATCAAAATATTACTTTCTCAATTCATATAATGCAGTTATCGAAAACTTACAAAATAATCTTTCTCTGTTCGCAATCCTTTTTTTTTAAGTCATGATAATTCATTTGATAGATCTTATTTCATTTTTAATTAAAGTATAAGTAAAAAAACATTGAGAACTAAAAAAAGCATTTTATCTTATGAAAATATATTTATTTTTCTTCGATAATTAAATGCAAACAGACAGAACTGAAGTCTTTTAAAGGAAACAATATTATAATGATACAATAAACCGAGAAGATCAAATCATTGGAAATTTGAATATTATATTCAACTTTCTTTTTAATCAATGAGAAATAGATTGTTATTGACTTTTATTCTAAACTTCTTATATTAAACAATATAATTTGAGCACAGCTCGTCTGTTTGTATCAAAATACAAGAGAAAAAAATTCCATTTCTATTCATTCCTAATTAAAACAAACAGCCAATAATGACATTCAAATCTTTTTTTCTCTCAAAATATGAATCACTAGAAATAAATTGAAAGACTGTTTTTAAATTATTTTTTATTTAAATTCGGGTTGTCTTTGAATCATTATTATTATTATTACCAATAGGACCAGCTGGTTTCCAAGGACCACTTGAAACACCATGATACATACTTTTTGAACGAAAAATATCCTAAATTAATAATAATTATTAATAAATCAATATTATTTTATTGTAAAATTTTACTTCCATTTGGCTTGGCATAGGCATTCGATTAATTGAATCAAATGAATTTTTTGTATTCATATGAAACTAATAAACAGAAAAAAAAAAGAAAATAAATATATATATATATATATATATATATATAAAATACAAAACATACTCTTGGCCACATTGTATGTTTAGTGCTTTGATCAAATGTACCACTACCATAATTATGATAACTATATTTTATTGGTTTTGTTAATGTTGCCGAAGGTGATAAACATGATAATGATGGACTTCGATAAAGTTTATTTTGAGCTAAACTTGTATCTGTTTGCGATTTGTCTGCTCGTAATCTATATAGACATATAATTTATGAATTTAGAAAATAAATCATACTAACCTAGCACCAAATGCTGGTGATAGTTCACGATGTAATGCTAATGAGTCAGTTGAACCCATTAATGCTTTACCTGCCTCATGCCAATTCTAAAATTAAAAAAAAATATTATATAAGACAAATTAATTTCTTTTACATACTAATCCAGAAAAATCAACAAAAGCATCGTCTCTTCTTGGATCAAAATTTTGAAATTGGTCTAAATTAATAAATGAATTTATAGAAGAAACAAAACAAAAAAAAATTAATAAACCTTCAGCTAATGAAGTTGTATGACGGCAATGTTCATCTGGTAACCGACATAAAACTTCATCACGTTCCATATGACGAATTGTTGGTAATTTTGGATTGTATAATTGTTTTTTTACTGTTGCTAATTTAAAACGTTGAGCTGGAAATCTATTTAGAAGAAACAAAAAAACGAAATTTTAATTTTTTATTTAATTAAAAAAAATTTACCCAGATAATGTTTTTGGTTCGGCATAACGAGCTTGTGTAGCAAGATGTTGAAAATCATTCCAATCTCTTTTTAATGGATCACTATTAAAACTATAAAAAAGATAAAAAATTTTCTTATTAATAATAATCTATTATCTCATTTTTTGTTACTTTGTCTTGGTGTTTGATGGAATATATACGAGTTGACTCATTTTTTTAAAAAAAAACTTTATGTTTAGCTTTGTAATACAATGCTTGATCGATTGAGCTGCTAGTCGTAGCAAAAGTAATGATGATGTTATTGATTTGAAAGACAGACACCCGAAGAGAAAAAAAATGAACAATAACAACAGCAACAACAATAGTAACAACAACAATAACACGACAAAAAAAAGAACTCTATATGTGTCGATTCAGCATTCTTCCTTTCGTCCACAAAAACTATTTTTTTTCTAAGTGTATGTGAAAGTAGCAATCAATTGCCATACTGTAACAACATCACGACACAATTATGTACTGTAATGGCAATAGTAACGATCCGCGTGCTGAAATTATTTTTAATAAATGTCTTTTTCTTGTTTCTTGTTGGTATTCTTTTATTTTGTTTTTATTTTTGAAATTTTATTAAGAACATTTAATATCTGACTAAAATAACAAATTTAATTAAGAGTTTATATTGTTTCATGTTGTCGATGACGATCAAGAATTTTTTGTCGAAAATTTGTTGGATCATCCAAATCAAATTGATTAGAAATTAGTTTAAATTCATCAGAATTAGAAGTTGATGTTTGAAATAGATCAAATTGTTTTGTCCATTGATCAATTCGATTGATAAAACAATCAGATATTAGTATTTCATCATCTTTATTAATTTGTTCTATAACTGATAAATCATCATTAGAAATTAATTGAAATTCTTCATCAATATTTATTTTATTAATTAATTCTTCTTGAGATTCATTATCTTTTTGTAAAAGTAAAATATTTTTTTCATCAACTTCAGTATTATCTTCGTATTCACTTTGAAAATCTTTCAAACATTTACATGAACATTGTGAACAAAGACAAATTGATTCATTATATGAATATTTTTCACAATTACATGAACATTCACTACATATACATCGATCATCATAAATATTACTTAATGATGGAGAATTAATTTGATTATTAATTAAATTATGATCTTTTTCTTCATATAAGATTGATTTTGATGAATTAGATTTACAAATACATAAATAATCTTCACATATAATTGATTTCCAATGTTGAAATAATTCTTCACAAAGTTCCTCTGGTAAATCCTAAATTAAAAAGAAATATTAAATTTTTTTTGTAATTAAAATATATCTTTAATTACTTGTTCATTAAGTTGAATTTGCCAATCTAAATATTCAAATAAATGTTCATCACCTATAGGTTTATTTGTTTGATTAAAATCAATTTTAATTATTTCATTAGTTTTTTCAATATGTTTTTTTTGTTTCTTTTCTTTTTTTATTTTTAATGGAATTATTTTACATGTATTAATATGGCCTCGATATAATTTATTATTATTTCCAACAATTGTTATATCTTGATTAGTAGAAAAAATTTCATTATTCAATTTTTTATTAATTGATTTTTTTCTATTTGTATTACAAATAATAGAAGGATTATAATTTAATAAATGATGTATCTAAATAATAAAAATAAAAGTACAACTTATATTTTTAATAAAAAAAATATATTTTACTTTCATTCGAAGTGAATTTTGCATATAACGTAAGAAATGTAATGATTGATTAGGAAATAAATTAGCTGCGGCCTTTAAAAATAAAAGAATTATTTTTATATATTATTAAAATATTTTTTTTTAACCCAAGCTTGTCGTCTGTAAAGTGGAATAGTACCATATGGTGATTTTAATAATGCTTGCCGTTGATATTTACGTATATGATCAAGTTCAAAAGTAATGTATGGTCGAGAACTTTGATGTGAATGTATTTGTTTTTTATTATGAGAAGATGAATTATCAGAAAGAACCTTTTGAATATGATGTGCTTGACATGTAGAAGTTTTTATAAGTTTAATTTTTTCTAATTCTTTAGCATTTTTTTTATTAAGTTCAATTAAATTTTTTATTTGATTATCAATATAAATTTTAAATTGTATTAAATCAGTTTGATTTGATTTTTCTAATAGATTTTGTTTTAATGTAAGTAAATGAATTTGTTCTTGATCTTGTTTAGTAATATTTTTTGAGTTTAAGTTAATATTATCGATAGCTTGAAGAAGTGTTTGAATTGCATTAGTATCTGTTTGACATATATTAAAACGTTCTTTAGCAGTTAAGATTAATTCTTTTAAATTAAATATATGAATTCTAAGATTTTCAATATGTTGATTAATTTCATTATTTGAATTTATTTCTGGAAAAGTTGTTTCTATACTACAAAGATATTATGAGAAATACTAGGAGATATTACATTGATAAATATTACTAATATTTTAAGTTTTTCACAAGTAATAATATGATTTTATTATACATAATTTTTTGCTTAAGGAGACCCGCCTCTCCTTTTCCGAAAACGACTGGGGAAGCAATCTTAAAACTCTCAGGTTAAGTAGACCTTGATGAGAAGAGCAAAAGTTGTGATAAGCACAAAATGTCGAGATGCCAAAATCCAACAATGACGGAAAGTTTTTCCCCCTCGCAAAACTCGAGACTTCATTATTTTAAGCTGAAACTTTTTGTGTGCAAACTAAGACGCAATCAGAGTGCATGGTTTTTTTCTTTTGTAAATTATTGTTCCTATACGTCAGGAGAACGAAAATATTGATGAATGTGTCAAAAACCTTGGCTTTGGGGATTTTATAAATTTTTTAAAACCTACCAAATTTGATATAAACAAGATTTCAAAGAAAGAAAAAAAACGCATCCCAATGTGGTCGAAATATTTCCGGAAAAATTTTCAACTCGATTGGCCCAATCGTTTCGGAGAAAAAGGGAGAAAATTTTTTTTTACGCCCAAAACCAGATTTTGAGAAACATACAAAGTTATGAAATTTTTTTCACTTACTAGTTCAGTAATAAAAAACGAGATTTCTCTTGAAACACGTACACTGTTTTTGAGATATGTTTTTTTGAAATTTTGCTTTTTCAGGAACTTCCAGACTTGGGATAGTTATTAGCTCAAGAGCGTGACCAGAGCATATCTAGATACACATTTAAAAGTGAAATTTAAAAACAATTTCTTTCAGCTTGGGAAAGGAGAGGAGATCTCTTAAGAGACGAGATTTACCCGTTCTATCAGGAACCTTACTAACGAAGAAAATAAGAATTTAAAGAAAATAGATCTAAGAATGATGATTAGTGAAATGACATGCTTTTTATTATCCGAATAATCGTCTAATAACAGTCATTGTAGTTGGTAAATTCAGAGAAAATTTTTATTACTTTCAGAAGCTTTACCACACATAGCTATGTTAACCAAACAAATTTTTGATCGAATTTAGGATATCTAACAAAGAACATTCTCCATTTAACAATCGCATTTCTTTTAGAAACGTACATGATTGTAAGCAGACTATTTGGAGATTGTATATCTTACTACGAATCTTTTTAGTAAAGATGTTTTTCACAATATTGAATTTCTAATGAATGTAGCATGTAATGCTGAAAAGAACGGTTACAGAAGGTTTCTCTTATATGCATTTCAATCTTAAGTTGAGTACCTCGATGCATTGTAAGAAAGAAAATGATTGCAAATATAATATCTAAGATAAGTTATTCAATATGTGAAAAAATAAATCTGAAACAGATGCTTTTATGTAAATAGTCTTTTTCTGTCTTATGAAATATTCGAGTACTTGAATTTTAAAATAGATATGTCTGTAAAAAAAATATTCGTATGAATATTTTATTTAATGGCACATAATAGGCTGATTAGAAATTCAGAATCTTACGAACAGCTTAACTGTTGATATTCGGAAGCGATGCAAGAAACTGCATACACTCGTGTATATTTCACAAAAAAAGTGGTTAATTCGTTGAAGGACCTTTTTCGTAAGTTAGATGTATATGAGAGAATTATTTCAATTAATAAAAACAAAGTATGTTTATTCAATATATAACTACGATAATGTTAATATTATTTCTGCAAAGATTTAAAATGAATACAATACTTGTCATTTTCGTCTATTGTCTGATCTTTTATATGTTGTTTTTGTGATTTTATTTGTATAGTAAGTAAATCTTTAATAAATAAAATAAAATAATCGAATACAATTTGAAATTGTTTTTGTATAAATTCTTTTATTTGATAATTATCAAGATTATTAATTAAATTTTTAAGATAATAAATCGAATGAGCAAGTAATTTCCAATTATATATATCAGAACAAAATTCACATATAAATAAACGAAAAAATTTTAATTTTTCTTCAGAAAATTTTTCTTTAAATTCTTCTAAATAATTTATATATGATAAAATTGATTGAAATTTTTCAATTTGTTTTTTATAATTATCAATCAAATCATCAGTAATCATATCTTTTTCAATATGAGTTAGTTTTTCTTCTAATTTCGTTTGTTTTAAATGTAAATCATTTATTATACATAATATATCAGATACTGATGTCATACTATTCGTATGAATAGTTTCTTCTTTAGATTTTTTATCTGTATCCATGAAAGGTAAAGTATCGTCTAACGCATTCTGATCATTTGGTGAAAGCATTTTATAAACAGAAAAAAATACAAGAATGAATTGAATGTTTTTTCGTACCCGCCATGAAAATTTTATATTTATAATAAATAAAATAAAGCAAAATCGATTTATTTAGTTGTCCTATGGTAATTTTATGTTAGAAAAATTTTGATTATTATCTATTGAACTATGTTTAATTTATTATCATTTGTTATTCTCTTATTTATTTGTTAATCATTTTTAATCGATTGTTACTTATGGTATATTAGAACTTCTATATAAAATTGTTTCTTATTGTAATGCACAGTTACATTAAATAATAGTATAGATTTTTAATGTGTTACTTAAATTAAGTTTCAATATTATTACATAAAAGAATTGATTAAAGTTAATTAGATTTTCAAATGATTATTTAGATTATAGATTAAGAAAATTGACTTTTAATTGAAGTTCATTCAATCAAAGTTTAATCTGTTTTTTAACCATATTTTTTTTGTCCATGCAATATTTACCTGTAACAACATGTATAAGAACATAACCTTATAATTTATCTAAACCTTTTTTGAAGAGAAAATTCTCACTGATTATTATATATGTGTTATTTTATCTGTTAAGCGTGTATAAAGGGTGCCATTTGTTATATGCCCTTTACAATGTTTTGTATACATAATCATTCTCATAATTATAATAAAGGAAAAAAATTGTTTTTTTTTGTCTGAATTGGTCTACTTCTGGTATTTTTTTTCTCATAGTTACTCATAAATAAATTTCTTATGAGAGTATTGTACGAATTTATCGAATAGAATATAAAAATAAACTCTAATGAGACTTTACTAAAATTTTCTATTCATATACATACAAACGAGAAAATAATTGAGAAAAAAAATGAGAATAATAACATTAGTAAAAGTCACTAATGATTGAAAGGATATAAACGCACCAGGAGAGATGTACTTTACTTCTTTTTCTTTTCCTTTCTTCGGACTAAGCAATGTGGAATTTACATAAGAGATTTTCTTCTCAGAAAAAAAAAGAGTGATGTGATTTTAGTTAATAAAAAGCACATCTGGAATCGGTACTCATAGCGCTATTTATGACGCTCATATTATTTTTCAAGTAGGTATACTTAATCATTTATTATCAATGTAGATTATGTTATTAAAAAAAGAGATATTTAAATAAGAATCAATATATTTAATTTAAAATATGAAATTTTGCTTTCTCTCATTTAAAATATTTTTTTTTATATTTTGATGGATTAATTGCTCAGGTATTTAATAGTAAAGATGGAGATTGATCAGATTATTTTCATTATAGATTACATGTTAAGTATATTTGCTTTACATTATTAAAATTGATAAAGCATGTTTGAGATAAATAGATTTTCAAAATAATTCTATCATAGTATTAAAATAATATAGAATATGATCTGTTTTTTTTTCATTGCTTTATCTATGATATTCTATACTCTTTATACAATTATAGTTAATTCTATAATAAACCATCCGGATTCTTTTAAATAAAAGCTAATAGCTGAAATTTTGATCATTAGTAACAATACTATATAATGTTTATTGTAGATCAATCATATCTTTTCTTTTAACAATAAGATTGTACAATTATAAATAACAAAATTCTTCTCTCTTCCCTTGAGATGTAATTGAATGCGATTTTATGTTCTCATATGAAATGACCAATGATAAAATGATAATAAAATGAGTTGTAAGTGAATGAAAAACTAACTACTCATATACTGAATAAAATAATGTACAACAAAAAAGAGAAAAAAATCAGAAAATGTGAAAAAAAGTGTATGTGATAAAGAATCTATATATGAATAAAGTATACTAGTAAAGAAGATGTGTAACAGAGATACTTGGCGTGGAGAACCCATGGGATGATCACTTCTTCTTTTTCAGTCTAAACGGAACTTTTTTGTAGACTTCATAGCAAGATATGAAATGATAGATAATCAGATTGTATGAGTTTTCTTGTCACGATATTAGTAGTAGGATAGATTACACACTCTGAGTACACAATTCCACGTTCAAACATCATTTTTTTTTGGCGTTGCTGTTCTTTCATTTAAATAGTAATATACAAATTAGTTATTCCATTCTTGTGTTGTCTTTATGTGTTTTTATTGGTGTTTCTGTTCCTTCTTCTATTGCTCGCACGTTGTTAATTCTTCCATTTACCTTTTACATTTTTCTTCTCTTCAAAGATGTATTTGTACTCCCTAGATACAGATATACGTGTTTTGTAAATTGTGACATGACGATTCGTCTTCTCTGATTCATCTCAATTATCTTTTGTTGTAGATTTCTTATATGTTTCGTTCCTCATCTATCTCGAAAGCATTTTCAAGTGTTGTCTCAGTTTATACTGAATGAAAAAATCAATTATTTAGTTCTTAAACAAGATAATGAATCATTTACTCATGTAATGAAACATGCAAATATAAAAGAAACAAAATAACGCTATAGTTTTATTAAACTATGCAAATGAAAGTCTTTCTATTCCTTTTGCGTTTAATTGTAAAGTGGTTTTTATAGATAAAAACAGTATTGTATTTTTTTTTATTGTGAAATAATGCATTGTGGAGTTGATACATTATTATTATTTGATAGCACTTAATATCTTGATCATTTATTAAAGAATTGTAAGTAAGACAATGACATATTTTAGTATCAATTACTTTTATTACTTTACTGTAGAGCATAAAGCTTATGATTCATCATTTTGCAATCAGATAATGATTAGTAGAGCTACCCAATAGATACAAAAAAACTGAGAAAATGATAAAAAGAATAATCGACTTTTTACACTAAATCGAAGTCTTTCTAACTGCAGTCACGTAAACGATTAGTCAGCTAATGAGTCAAAAACAAATTAGCTGAACAAAGATAATATGATACTGGTTATAGAGTAAAAATAAATAGAAGTCATAATTTTTACTACGTATTGTCATATTATAAATAATAATATTTGTAGTTGTTGCTTATTACCAATAACACGGATGTCGTAGATTTAGTTTGCGATTTATTTCAGTATGTGCTGTTATTATTTTTAAAAAAATAAGTAGCTTTTTTAAAGATTACTCCATATGGTTCTTAATCGATAGTAACCTGAATTTGAAAACTTTATTTTCTCCATCGAATGAGAAAAGCATTTTATAGAAATCAATTTTTGAAGTATTCTGCCAATGTAGTATATATGAAACAATGCAAAGTAAAACATCAGCATTTCAAGTTTGTAATAAATATTGAATGAATGAATTACAAAGTGGTAATTAAAGAGAAAGTTATGATGTACAAAGTAGATAAGTTTGGAAACATGCATAAATATATATACAAGAAGAAGAATAAATCACAGAGAGAGTGCATAGACAATAGCTAGTATCCTCGTAGTTATAATCCAAATGAACGACATGCCGCTTAAGTTTTCTAATTATTTTTCAATACTATTGTAGTTTATCCTCATATGTAGATTTGATTAGTTGACTTATTCTGAAAGTTTTAGTCATAAAATTTAAAAATCCGTCGAGAAATCTAGGAGTGTGTTTGATGCATTGATGTAACTGTGAAGTTACAACTTTTCCTTTTCTTGTTAAATTATATTCTGTTTTCGTGTTGCAATAAAATGGAGTACTGACGAATGAATGTGTTGCTCCCAATTATTTTTCTGGGAATTTTACAAAGGAAACTATTCAGAAAAATTAGGTGCACAATTTATTTTCAATACGGAGATATAATGAGTTATTTTACATGATAAATGTTTTTAATATAAACTACGGTTTGTGTTTATTAAGATCTGAGTTTATTTATATCTATATAATAAAAACTGATGTATCCTTATAATTTGAATAGAAAACATGAGCTGCTGATAACTAAACAGAACAGAATATATACATAAACTTAACTATTTGATCTTAGAGATTTTTAATCTTTATGAGTAATCACAAATTTGAGAAGATTTGTCAGCTGTTACTATTTCGGAATAAAATGAAGAATGACTCTATTATAACGCCTAAATAGTGATAGATATGCATAATCTGCTATTAGATTCAAACAGCAAAAGTTTTTGATGATACGAATTTTTATTACCACTCTTGATACTTATCAGATCGTTAAATATATTTAGATATAACTATGAAAGAATGAGTATTAGATTAATGATTTGTCGTTTGTTTTTCAAAAATATTGTTTGAGAGATCATTACCTTTTTTTCTTACATATTCATGATAGGGTACAAAATCTATCGTATCACATATAGAAAGAGTGAAAGAGAGGAAGGAATAAAAATACTGTAAAATTCTAGCTATTAAACTTACAATGTCATCTAATATGGAAGCAAACGGGATGAAATAGATTATATTTACCCATATAAAAGACATTATAATTGATCTCTTCGTGCTATTTCTATTTCGAACATAATACACTATATACATGAGAAGTGACTGAACAAAACGTTTACGAAAATTCGATACTTCATCTTACTTCTAATACAAAATTTTTATCCTATATAAGCATAATTTATTTTTCCTACTAATCTTTATATATAATTCCTAGTAATATAGTTTAAAATCCAATGATCACGCAAGTAAGATTAACGACGTATTAATACGACAAATTGTATATATGAAATATGGCAGAATTCTAACGATTTTATGTGTGTTTAGAATGTTTAATTATTATAATAAGCAAAATATCATCTATCATACTGTCTTAATTTTTGAGAACGTATCTAAGAGGAGAAGTCTCTTTACTGATGCATAGTTTTTTTTTCTCGAAATACATATGAATGTATACATTTTGTTGCACTGCTTCCATATATCAGAATCTTAATAATTTTTAGTCTGTTGTAGGTTCTAAAATCTAACCACAAATCATCATCTAGCCCGAGGAATTTTCATCAAATTGATTTTCTAATCAGGATATCACGTATCACTAGACAAACTATTAACATGGGTACTTTTATTACTGTTACATCAATATTAACTAAGAAGTACTTCGATATACTATACGACAGACGAAGGTAACATATTATTACGTGGCAATGGATATTCTTTTGCCTTGCTTCTATGCACACATTTTATTTCATTCTTTTTTTTATCCCCATTCATACATTCTTTTTCCGCTGCCTCTTATCTCTCTTTATATTTCTACTCTTTTTATTCTCTTTCATTTTTATGATGCACGTTTTGAGCTAGTTATTTTTCTGTTCCACTCGAATAAATACTCTTCTCGATAGTACATCCTTTTTACTTCATAACAGTATGTAAAAATACCTTTTAAAATCAATTCTCTTCGCATAATGAAAAGATAAAACATCTTATCGAATGTATTATATTGCATAGTCTTCATCTATTTATCGCTTGTTTGAGAGTATATCCACTAGTTCGTCATTGATACAAATATCGTAGCTCATTTCATTATAACCATTAAACTATTGTTATCATAAGCAAAATTAACAATAGCAGCTCTAATGGTATTCATTGCGAATAATAAAGAAATACAATGATTGTTAGTTGATATATATATGTTTCCTGTTCTCTATTTCTTCCATTAATATATATTTTATTGTATGTGCTACTGTCTTAATTAGTTTGTGAATATATAATTAAAAAAACGAAAGAAGACACTACAATTCTCTTTAAAGTCAACATACAAGATATTTTGCTGTTTTTTATCGGTCAATATTTGAAACTCAAGATTGAAGATTAAAAAGGTGAACCTGTAGGTAATTTGTTTACTGATACTTGATATACTGATTAAAAATTCAATTTGATGAAAGCTATCCTTCTCAAAAGAGACCTTAGCTAGGACCTAACAGTGACTGACTCTCGTTGGATCAGACCTCGGGTTGGGTCGGGCCAGGTTGGCTCACAAAAAAAGTGATCCATGTCGGACACTGAAACCTAAGATCTACAGAGATTCAAGATCTACTAGAACCATGCGATTCACATTCGGTGCAACAAACTGTATACATTTGTGTAAGGTGTAGACAAGTCAAACTTCAAATAAAAAACTTTTTTTCATCTATTTTTACATCATTCGATAGAACATGAACTGCTGATCGCGAAAAACTATGTTTTTTAGCCTTAGCAAGTATCTTTTATCACATTGAAAAGTACAACAATTTTCTAATTCATCCCGTTTTTTTTTACCTCCTGAAAATATGTTTTCCAGATTCGCCATCAAAAACTGAGTGCAAACAAGTTGTTAAATCAACTCTAATCCTAAAAATATCTTAACGATAGTGGTTCCCATTGCGATAAATGTAATACGTATAAGTAAATTTTGTCATCCAATTTACTTTTTCTACGTAAGCGATGAAAACAAATGTTTCGCCTCGCTAAACGTATCATATCGATAGTCACAAAAGTATGCATCATATTTCATTTCTTTTTTGTTCTTCATCGAGAAAAATCGTTTCTTTTCATATGTCATATGTAAAAATGAAGGTACTTCGTACATAAAATGCTTATTTTTCAGTCAAACAAGGTAAAACTTTTCATATAAGTAAATTTTGATGATGAATTGATTGGACATTTTTTGATCTATAGGTCAAAGTCTTCCTGTAAGATTCTATCGAATCCTGCGAGAATCCAACAGTTGGATCCTTTGACCCTGAATGTCTTTATAAAGCTTTCAAATGGTCTCTCAAGGAATTTTTCTTGTAAAACCATTGTTTTGTTGCTTTGATCAGAATTTAATCCTTTTTTAACACAAAAATTGATCAGTCTTTTGTACTTATTCACTATTTTGTATGCTTTTATATATAATACAGACGTGTACATGCAGAAAAAAGTATTCAAGTAGAAAAAAATTTCTGTTAATTTTCGTCTGTGTTTGTATTGATATGTTATAATGTGGTTCTATTGGTATTTTGGAAAATTAAATAAAAAACAGTTTTAAGACGTCAGCATTCGTTTCACCTTTAGAATAGACTTCAGTTACACATTGCAATCGTCAAAATAATTTCAATAATTTTTCGTTGAATAAAATTCATACAAAAAATGTTCCCAATATCGACAGCAAAAATTGGTCTTATCGTGTTTGAGTTCGTACACGACTATTTTGTATGTAAGATAAATTATTTATATATATACATAAATCCTGGATGCTTCTCTTTCAAATAGTTTATAAACAACATTTTCTTTCCAATGTTTTTATACAGAAATTAGCGGTCTACAATGATGATCTTTATCTGTCTTTATTAGGAGTACTTTCCCCAATTTCGACACTTATACAAAATTCAAGCAAAATCTAACCTTTTAAGAAAAAACAAGTGTTTTACGTCTATTAATCAGAAAAGTAGAAGTCATCTGGGCAATTTTGTAGATTATATCAAGTTCTATCATAATATAAAAGTTCATGATGAAACAAGTTTGTTTATAATGACTGCAATGGTTTACAAGATAGACATCTAAAATCGATAAAAAAAACATGTCTCTAATATTGACACAACCACCAAAATTAATATATGACTTGCTTAGGGCAAAAATCAGCCTTCATTTCAATGGCCTGATGCATTCTAATCATTTTCTATAACTTTGTTTTATATTTCGCAATAAGACAATTTTTGTATCTGAAGTACTCCTCAGATATTCGAAAAAATCTTGTCTTCGCTTCAGTTGTCACATTTATAAATCGATAGAACTCACTGTTCTGATTACGAATGTCTTTTTTTTTCAAAATCCAACAGAAAATGAGGAAAACCTTAAGTACTAAAGATCAAGCTAAAAATCAGTTTTTGGCTTGTAAGATCATCATTTTCCGTCTAAAACTCATCAGAAATATATTCATTCGGTGCAAAGTTTTTTCTCTATCAGAATATGCACCCCGAACAAAAGTCTTTCCCCACTGTTTGATTCTATACTCTCATAGTTTACATCAAATTTATTACCAAACAGAGATATGACATGAGAGTTTTATTTCAATGTGATCACATTGAAATAAAACTCTCATGTCATATCTCTGTTTGGTAATAAATTTGATGTAAACTATGAGAGTATAGAAATAAAGAGGGAGAAAAGACTTTTATCCAGAGCTGTATATAAGGCTTTCAAAGACAAATATTTTTTCCAGTAGACAATTATTGAATATCGAGCCCAACAGTTTTCTATAGTCACTCATAGTGATTTTTTGTCGCTGTGAAAATATAATTTACCCAGATGTGTCGCTCAAATTTTTTCACTACGATCATAATCCAATAAAGCTCTCTTTAATGAAACTATTTTTGGCTTGAAATTTGGCATTAAAAAGGTGTGAAAAAACCAATGTGAATGACTATATGACCCTATTGGACTCGATATTCGATAATTATCTGTTGAAAAACATAATTGTCTTTGGAAACTTTATATGTACTCTGATAAAGAAAAAAAATTTGCGACATATGAGCATATTCCTAGTGAGTTTTGAACAGGTAATAATGATCTTACAGACTAAAAACTAATTTTTAGGACTATCTTTAAAGCTCAAGTTTCTCCTTATTATTCGATGAATCTTTAAAAAAGGTCATACAATGAGCTATTTAATTTCATTCTGAGTTTAAACTGAAAGAAAAAGCATTTAATTTCAAATTGAAAAAGAGGACTAAGCCACTGTATTCAAACTTCCTAAAAAGAAAACTACGGAAATCTCAAAAATTTTTGAAGTGATGCCTCTGAAAGCTTCATTACTTCGAAAACTTTGGTAAGTTCTAAAATTTCCATACCTTACACTTTCCATAATTTCTGAAATTTTCAAAACTTCTTTTAGCCTTCTACATTTTCAAAAATGGTTTTCTATGAGTTTACATGTTCTTGGAAATCTCCGTAATTTCTTTTTTCGAAAAGCTGAACATAGCTCGGACTACGGGTGAGGGTGTGATGGAGGGTGAGGATACTAAGGATATAGGAGGACTAACAGACCCTTAGTCTCTTTATCCTCATTCTCCCCCTCAAGATATATATATATACATGTATTGTTTTCACACAAATATACTGAATTCTAGAATGGAGAGTAGTTGTTTTAAAGAATGTAAGATTTAATTCGATAAGTAAATGATGGTGGAGATTTTTTTTGTTAGACTGTTTTCTACATATGTTGATATGTGAGATGAATGAGTTCTATTGGAAATGTACAATTATTTCTTAGTTCCCTTAGCCTCCTGCCTTAGGAAAAGTGGAAGGTTGTTTTTTTTCTTCAAAATTCAATTTGAATTAAATAAAAAACAGACTAAAAAAATAAGATATTTATAATCAGGATACTGGGTTTTGTCAATTTATAAATGTGACAACTAAAGCGAAGACAAAAAGTTTTTCGAATGCCTGGGGAGATCTCAGGCAGAAAAAATTCAATTTTTATGAAATATAGAAAAAAATTAACGAAAAAATGTAAAGCTCGATTTCCTCTACAAGATTATCTAACAGACCATACCTCGATTTTTCACAGAAAACGCAAAAAAAGTTTTTATTTTTTTAGAAGTAGTTTTTGGCTTATATTTTGGTAGAACATCATTATTAGGTAATTGATACTTAATAATGATGGAAAGACCTTCTCATCGTAGTCCGTTAATTTCTTCATGATGACACGTAAGTAAAAAATTTTTTATGTGGCATTGAAAAGAAGAAAATCTCAAGATTCTCTAAAAGTAAAAATGGTCTCGATTGGATATACAGCAGTCGAGTACCAAGCGAAATAAGATAAGACAACATTTTCAAGTTATTATTAGAAAAATTGTTTGCACTTATTACCTGATGAATCTATTGCATCCAAAATTTTCGTGTTTGTCTACCAACGGGATAATACATTTTGTGAATGACCTTGTCACTTATTTAGTTTAGGCATGTCAATTTAATTTAGTTTAGTGTAAAATGATACTATCTCAAAGGAAGGCACATGTTATTGTCACATCGTTGTGCTACAATTTTTCAAAAAAAAACTTTTCTAGACCCCTTTTGAGTAGTGACCGATCAGAGAAAGGGTGCATATCTATAAGGTAATCACATAGTATGTATATACTTAAGATATTCACATACTATGTGATCACCTTACGCGACTAGACTATACCTCTGGCTACACTACTAGCTTTGAAGATTTCATAAAGATCTACAAAGTACTTTCAATCAATTCATCATCAAAATTTACTTATATAAAAAATCTTACCTTGTTTCACTGAAAAATTAACATTAGATGTACAGAGTAGCTATACTTTTTGGTATAACATATGAAAAAAAAAACGATTTTTCTCGATGAAGAACAAAAAAGAAATGAAATATGATGCATACTTTTGTGACTATCGATATGATACGTTTAGCGAGGCGAAACATTTGTTTTCATCGCTTACGTAGAAAAAGTAGATTGGATGACAAAATTTACTTATACGTATTACATCCTTTGCGATGGGAACTGTCATCGTTAAGATACTTTTAGGGTTAGAGTTGAATTTAACAGATTATCTGTACTCAGTTTCCGATGCTGAATCTGATAAAATGAGTAAAATAGAAAATTTCTCATATTTTAAGAAAGTTATGGTTTCTTGAGGACAAATAACCTTTTGCAAATTTTTTGTATTCTTCCAACGTGAAAAACGGTATTTACTAAAGCTAAAACGTAGCTTTCCATTATTAGTAGTAGCTCACGCTCTATTAAACAATGTAAAAAAATTGAAGAAAATGTTTACTTGAAATTTATTTTCTGATATCTTTGCTTCGGGTAGAAAATAATTAGTTAGCTGTGAAACTTTACTCATCATCCAAATAAATAAAATACTACGTGACCGGTATTAAGAATAAATGTAAAGTATACTTTCTATATTGAATAAATATCTAGAATTCTATTAATTTTTAAATTTTATACGTACAGTTCAATATTCGTGTATTTTTTTAACTAGTTTAATAAAACTATCGCGAGAGAATATGCATATGTATATCGGTACAATATCGTAATAGAACATACTTTATTTACTATCGTAAGTAGTGGTGCAACTTATATTTACGCTTAATTTAAGTTATTTAATTTTTGTAATTTATTACATCAAAATTAAATTAAATTAAATTATTTCTTTCTCATATCAAAAGGAAAAAATTTTCTCTACTTCTAATCTAATATCTCTTTATGAATCAAGCTCTAACGAAATATGATCAATTAAATAACATGTTTATGACATTGCCTAACTGAGAGTACAATCTGAGACATTTTGGTGTCCACCTCGGAATACTATCCAGAACCAATTGGGACCTACCTAAGGACAATATTTGTAACATTTTGAGACGTATCTGAGGATTTTATCTAGAACACTTGCGAACATATCGGGAGATGCTACCAAAAGCTTTTTCAATTCTGCTCGGGGTACTGCAATGAATATCCCTAATAACTATACTTACATTTAGATTGATGAGTGACTCTGTATAAGGCAAAAAATTGATATCAATTATAATAGTCTTGCCACATAAGATTCTTTTTTGGAGTCACTTTGGATTTTGTCAAAAACCAAATTTCTGTATCTGAAGTAACCTCCTGTCATTTGAAAAAAGATTTCTTTTTTCCGTTTATGCTCTTCTCTGATCGATAGAAGAAAGTGTCCTGATCATGAATACAGTATTTTATTTCTGTGTTACTAGAATAATAAGAAATATGGAAAGAATTTTTGAAAGACAAAAAACTCAGTGTTTGATCTAAAAGAGTATGATGAATATTTGTGTTGGATTTATTGCTATTAGACCTATTCGATGCAGTTTTTTTTCTGCATCAGAATACATAACGAGATTTTGATGATAAGAATGATTTCATACCATTATTCAATGACTATCACTTGTAATTGAAGCTCAATTGTCGTGTGCGGTATTTATGTTACACTATTGAATAAGTGAGATTTTTCTCTACGAAGGATATATTAATAGCCTCTGTTCAATGGACTTGTTTGTAACACAGTTTAAACTGCTTTTATACTATTCGTACAGATACCCGAGAGAAAGGAAAACTTGCGTATTGTAGTTATCTACATCATAACTTCTATTGTGAAAATAATTTCATTGGACAGCGTCCTTTAAGTTGCTCTTTATGAAGAAAAATCTCATTTATTCACTGGTGTAATAAATATTGCATATGACAATCGAATTCCAATTGGGGATGATATTCATCAAATAACTATTTGAAATCATTTTTATCTCTAAAATCTTCTTATCTATGCTGATGCAGAAAAAAAACTGCATTAAATGATTTTAATATCAATAAATTACATGAATAACTCAAGTAGTATGGTAATAAAATATTGTATTCGTGATTAAGATACTTTATTTTACCGATCTGTAAAGAGCATAAATGAAACAAAGAAAATAATATTGTTTTTGAATACCTGAGGGTTCTCCTAAACATCTCCAGGTAGAACTGAAAAAATTTTAGTTATCACTCTGAAATTAGGCCCAATCAGTTCGGATTGATATTTTTACGTAGGTCTCAATCGGCTCTAGATAGTATTCCGAGGTAGGCACCAAATGTCTCAGATTATACTCCCAGTTAGGCAATGTCATAAACATATTATTTAATTGATCATATTTCGTTGGAGCTTGATTCATAAAGAGATATTAGATTAGAAATAGAGAAAATTTTTTTTATTTGATGTGAGACAGTAATAATTTAATTTTAATTTAATAAATTACAAAAATTAAATAAATTATTTAAAAATAAACGAAATTATTTGTAATTTGAATTTATTTACCTTTAACAGGAAAATGACACCCCTAATCGTAAGTGGATTTTCTAATATGTCGATATTAAATGCTTTTATCAAAGAAAAGATTGACCCGTTATATCCATTAGTTTACTTTTATAGATAAATCTACTTTTTCTTCGTTTCTTTTCATAAAACACTATCAAATTCTTTAGATAAGATAAAAATTATCTATCAACTTTTTCAAACATTTTTTTCTCGATAGAATATATCATTTTCAATGTTCATTAAACGTTATTCAACACTATTTATTCGTCGTCGTTCTTCCCGTCATTGTCTATTACAAATAATCATTATTATACTTTGTTTTGCTTTATTTTTTCATATAAAATATAATTCTAACAATTCTTCATTTAAAACTACGTTAATCGAAACTACACCATCATATACAACTATATTATTGAATAAAACAAACTTAAATTGTTCTGGTGATCCATTAAAACAATGGTGTGAAAATGAAATTAGTTTATGTAATTCATCTGTAGTTGTATATAATAAATTATTTGTAATAACATATTCAGTTATTCTACAAAGAAAATTTGCTAAAGGACAACAAATAGGTGGTGAAGATATTCAGACTGTTTTAAATCAAGCTGAAAGCAATGAATATTTCAATTTTGAAAAAGGATTTATTCAAGTAAAAATTCTATTATTTATTATAAATAAAAAAAAATAAGAAAAATAAATATTCATTTTGTAGCTTCCATGTGATATTTCAGTGCTCAACGGAAAAATTTCTGATGGTGATTTATCAAAGATCTTTTCCTCCTCAATTTCCTATGAAACTCGTCCAAATATAGAAGTAATCAAGGAAACAACTATTGCTGTTAATCGTCATGATTATGTCAATATTTATCATACAATTACTGATCTTTATACAGTTTATCTTTTATGTCGTTTTTTTGGACACGATCCAAAATTAGTTCGAATTCTATTTCTTGATGCTCATCCAAAAGGAAATTTAGATATATTTTGGTCACAGTTATTTCATTCATATACTCGATTGGGACATTTAGAAAGTGTTTCATCTATTTTTTACGATGAATTAATCTGGTCTCAGTCACAATCAAAGTCTGAAATAGATGTTCAAAAACATCGAAAAATAGCACCAAGTTTCTTTTTTGATTTTCGCCAGCATATTCTAGAACAATTTAATATTAATTATAAAACTAATGATAAATTAAATTGTCAATTATTAAACGTACTTTTTCTAGTTCGTCATAATTATGTTGCTCATCCAAGAAACCCAACAGGACAAGTCAAACGACAACTATCAAATCAAAAACAAATACTTGATGATTTAAAAATAAAATTTTCAAATTATTCAAATGTTAATTTTAGTTCTAATCATTTCGAAGAATTGTCTATTGAGGAACAATTAAATATTATTACACATACAGATATATTTATTGGTGTACATGGTGCTGGTTTAACACATGTTGTATTTTTAAACACAAATCGTGTACTTATTGAATTAGCTACATCTACATGGCAAAATCAAGACCATTTTCAAACATTAGCATCAATGAATAATATTAATTATCGTCGTTGTTTAATTGTCGATGAATCACCAACAATTACACAGACGATCTTCTATTGTATAAAAGACAAAATTTCTCAAATATGTCCTTCAACGTTCAAATCAGGGAATACGAACTAGGTTGATAAAATAATTCCAACGGTTATAAAAAAGAATTAAATTACAATAATAGTATTAAAATGCAATCTTTATATTTTCTTGGTAAAAAAAAACTTCATGTTACAAAATATAATATATTATTAATTGTTTAAGAACAGCAAAAAAAAACCAAAAATTATTTTTGGTAGATTTATTGTATGTCTACATATGATGAACTCTCATTTTTTTGTGCTAACCAAGTCAATTTCGTTACTAGTTAATAAAAAATTCAAATAAATAAGTCTTTCTCTAATCAACATTGGTAAAAGCTTTGAGTTACAAATTCTCACATGACTTCATACAAGACTGATATTTTTTGGCCGATTTTTAGATATGTTGAATCTATTAGAAAGTGTAAACGAATATAATCTTTGAAGTTTACGAGAATGATTACAGAAGTAAAATGAAGATAGTCGATGATCGATCTTAACATACTTTGTATCAGGTATATTTCAGAAAAATAGTTATACAATAATTTTCATATAAACGATAATTTCACGAATATCACTAGATAGAAAATAATGAAAAATGAAATGTTTCAAGTGTTTGTTCATTCTAAAAAAATGATAAACATATTTAGAAAACTTTGAGATTTATCTGATCAAAATCAATGTTTAGTTGAATTTATATTTCATTGTGCTATGCTAAGTATATTTTCATCGTGTTCATTTTATAGGCAACGATATTTCATTATTAGAATGAAGAGTAGATTTTAGTGAGACTGGTTTGACTTCTTTTGAGAAGGTAGTTGTTTAAAATTTATCCACATAGAACTAGATCAGAGAAATTTGGGAAGGAAACCAAGTAATTTCAAAATCACGGCATTTTTCTATGTTGTGGCAAAAGACAAACGATAATTCTATTGCAAAATTAAGAATAATATAGCTCTGTAGATGAGAATAAGTGCAAATATATCTGGATGAGCATCAGAGAATGAGAACTTTCTCGAAACACAATATATTGGGAGGGGGAGAGGAAGAAAAACCATGACATAATTAGTACAATAGCAGAAAGAAAAAAAGAACATTACATAAAGATTTATATGACAGCACAGAAGATAGAAAACATATGCCTAACAAGATAAATGAGAAAATTTCTGACCTTCATGACCTTGTAGATCGAACAGTTTAATATAAAAAAAACACTTTTTTTGTTGTACTGAAAAATAAAAGAAATGAGGTTTCCATTATTCAATGTTTTACATGTTATTAATAAAATAATTCTTAAGATTGGTTATAATTTCAAACTATTAGCTATATTCATTGAGAAGATGAGGATGTTAGACTATTGTTGAATGTACGTAACTTTGTATCGTTTGTTGCTCGTATTCCTTTAATTATTAATATTTACTAATACACTAGTTATTTAATTCATAGGTGAAACAATATATGTTTACTTCAAATATTAGCTTTTTCATGTAATAAACGTTGCAATACTTTATTTTTGATAGAATATTTGATTGATGAATGCTTTGTCAACAATAATCTTTCAACAAAAACCATGCTTATCGGTATAAATATCAATCAATGTTATCAAACATCATTTTTCAATGATATATGTCATTTTCAATGTTCATTAAATGTTACTCAATATTATTTATTTGTCGTCGTTCTTGCCGTCACTGTCTATTACAAATAATCTCAACTTGTGCTGGTAATCCATTAAAACAAAAATATGAAAAAAAATTAGTTTATGCAATTCATCTTTAGTTGTATATAATAAATTATTTTACAAAGAGAATTTGCTAAAGGACAACAGATAGGTGATGAAGATATTCGGAATGTTTTAAATCAAGCTGAAAGCAATGAATATTTCAATTTTGAGAAAGGATTTATTCAAGTA
>JAJEKB010009379.1:0-20296 GCA_022393335.1 Macrotrachela quadricornifera | reverse complement strand
TTAAATAAAATAGCATATATATATATGATATATTCAAGGTTAAAATTAATGACGTGTACCGAATGTTGTTAAAATACTAGTAAACCAATCCCATAAAAAACTCATCGTGGATTTATTGATTATATATCGATTGGCTCTAATAAAATTCTGAAGTCAAAAAGAAAAAAACGTTTATTTTCTGCAAACATTATGATAAATAATCATTTATTTCTTTTAGGGCCACGTGTTTAAAGGATGTTTCTGGTTTGTTTTTAAACCAATCAATATATGATGATTGACCCTTAATGATAGACTATTAATTGATTAGCGACATCTTTTTATTTATTTTCCGCATTTATAGTTTATAGATTTATGGTAGAGATAAGATTTGTCTTTATACTATTCATATGCAAAATTCAAATGTTAACACTTTAATTAAATGTACTTAAGAATGAACCTCATCAACAGATATACTCTATTTCAGCTCATATAATTTGCTCATAGATAGGACTCATAGTGTAGATGAAAATTCTAAAAGGATTCATCTCATCACCATTCCATTACAAAGAAACAAATGAGACAAGCTTCCTTAAAAATAACGTTACTATATTTCCTATAAAAAGATTTCATTTTTATATCTCAACAAAGGAATATTTTCGCGAGCTGTTTTTTTAAATGGATGTTATGCATGATTACCTATTCATGTCTTTCTTTCTATCATTATTGTGATGTCATCATGTACATATTTCATCAATATTTTCTTTCATTCTATTATCATAGGTGAATGCATATATATCTGCTCTTCTAGTTAGAGCCCTGCAGGTTATAGATAACCTGTCTTGCCCTGCCCTGCCCTGGCCGGGCCGGGCCGGGCAGGACAGGGCAGGTTGCGCTCGTAGCAGGGTAGAGTAGGTGAAAGGTTGCGAAAATTTTTACAGGGCAGGATGCGAATGTCGTAACCTGTCAATCTATGACAAATTTCACACATTTAACATCATTGACATCTGTTGTAAAATCATACAGAAAAAAACGAATAGAAGTAAACTGAAAATTAACTTAGATTGGTTTCATAAATGTTCAACAAAAACTGAAGTGTCGCTAATTTATTCTTTATATATATATATACAGCTATTGGGATGCACATTTAGTTTTCTAAATTTAAATTTTATCTTATTTTTTTTTTCTATTATCATCATTAACATTATCATTTACTCGTTTATGAACCATAATTCACGTCATGAATTTATTTTTGAAATTTTACCATTAACATCATAAGTAACGCTCGTCAAAGATGACTCGCTTAATCCTCGACTGAATTCATTCTATCTATTTCGAGAATCACTGATAGATAAATGGTCGACAAATGTAACGCTATAGCCAGCTCAGTCTGAATGAATCTCCCATATTTCATGATTTCTAAAACCAAAACTATTAATCTTAAATGCGAAAAATATCGAGCACCCACGACTTTCTCATCATAGATAACATTTTTTGACTTTTATGGTGCATTGATAGAGTACTGATATGAACCGCCTGGACTATCGTTCAATTGCAGTTCATAATGAAAAACTGAGATAAAACCTAACGTTTTTCTTGATTTCAGCTAAGTTGTTTCAGTCTGAGCTTGTACCCTGAGCAAACACATACAAAGTTATGTTTTTCATATGACTGCCTTCTCAGTCAAGAAAATAGGAATAAAACATTTCGCCTAAATTTTTCACTGAGATTTCTTGATATAAGAAAAAATGCATGATGTTCGAAATTAAGTGAACAGAAATTCGGAATGACAACAAGCAAATAATACCATGTTAGAATTCAGAAGTTCTTTTGTGATGATTCTTTTTACGTCAAATATCTAATAAAGAATTATTTTACCTCAGGAATCGAATCATTCGCCATTTTCTTAAAGTGCCTCCCCTCTGCCTTATTGTACTTACGATAAAGCTTTTAGATTAACGTCACTATATCGACCGATATTAGTTCACCTTTGAAGCTAATGAATCCATCTCGTCTAAATTCTTCCCAAAAAACTACTGGGTACTTGTGAATACACTCGTTAAGAAGAAACTATAAAAGGAGAACTATTTGAGAATTGCTACAAATCGAGTACAATACATTGTAGCCTAGAACAGAGCTTCAAACAGACGCTTCGTTTTTTACATGTTTTTTGTATTTATCTCACTCAAAGATCCAACATATAATAATCAATAAAGAAAACTGTTTATGTTAGAATCAATAATGAACATAGATTTACGACCCAGCAATGCCCACCATCCAGAAAATGGAAATTCAAGTAGAATTCTATAGAATTCTACTTGCCGTAAATTCCTTGAATTCCATGTTACATAGCGAGGAAAGGTGAGGGTGTGGATGAGGGTCATCACTCAGTTGAATTCCTTGTAGTCTGCTAGCGATACAGATTTCTATAGAATTTCTAATTTCTGGATTGTGGGTGTATCTCTTAAATCCGAGGTTTTCACATTTTTTTTTCTATTAAACTCAAAGCCGAAAAAATACATTAAAATATATAAAAGCACACAAGCTTTCTCCTGACATACGTTTGAGATTCAGTCAAGAAGAAACCAAAATTACGATCTTATTCAGCGAGATCCTTTCCGAATATCTATAATTTCTAATTAAAACTTAATGAGTATCATAGTTTTAACAAAATTTAGAATGAACTGCTATAAGTCTACCATTAAATAGTTCAATATCCATAAGTATTCCATATTACTTAGTTTTTTAACATGTAAATCAGAAAACCCTTATATTTAAGATTTATAAATTTTGTCATATGATTTTTTTCTGAATAAAAAAGCTCAAGAAAAAAATTAGCTCCAAGTGGTTTATTTAGCAGTTTGGTGGACTCTCTCTTAATTAATTTCTAATATCAAAAGATATAAAGAATATCGATTGCTTTATGTCTAGTTTGCAACAAAAAGATTATGACTTTTCTATACAATCTTATATTTGTAGGAGATAATGACTTCATATTTCTGTGAATTCAAGAGTTGCAGCTTTTTCCACATGCTGTTCTTTTTAAATGAGCAATTGCAGATGGTCATGTTACTTTTTTCATTCATTCTATCAAACGACTTTTTTTTTATAAATATTGAGGGTAGACAGCTGTTGCAAGTACTCAAAAAGAAAGAACATTTAATTAGTTGTTTTTTCTTAGCCATTATGATATGTCTCAGTTATCAGAATCAATACCAAAAATATTGACAAAATACAATTCATATATGCACCAGATGGAGATATTTAATTAGTCTCTTCATAAGAATGAAAACAAAAAAATGGATATATTCAGTAGTTGTATTTCTTGTTTTTATGATTTACCAGCACTTATAACTTTCTTCAACTCTTATTTTATACTCAACTATTACAATCAGAGATGATCACCGAACAACTTTTTCTGTTGTATTCTGTCCTATCGTTTACTTGATCTTCGTACTGCCAACCATCAAAATTGGACAAATTAACAATTTGTCGGCCTATTCTGCACGGTAAAACAGGACACGATCTTAAGAAGACTCATATGGCATCTCCTTTAATTTTCGATTTAATGAACTATATATTAAAATTGTCAGCCGTTTTACAATCAAATTATTTCATAGTTTTTCTTTTTAATAACCTTACATTTTTATTCTAAGGGTGAAAAAGACGAGAACCCTTGTTATATCATCAATTTTTTTAAGAGGAAAATGACGAAGAAGATATAGAGAAGTTTCCTACTTAATTGATTAGTTTCAGGCTAACATTTCAATTGTAACTAGGCTTGGTCTTATAGAAAATCTCTAACGGAGAATCGATTCATAGCTATTAGAAAAAAAGCTAAGGTCGTTTTACAATCTTTCAAATCATAGAACGGTATTTTCTAGAAAAGCATTTAGTTAAAGAGCTTTGGTCAAAAATTTTGCTAGAAGAAATGATCAATGTGTGTGTTCTATCGTATCGTGTCGCTCTGCCATTACTTGTCCCACTAAGTGAGAGGACAAAGCAAAAAACTCACCTACATTCGGCGCTCATCTCAAATAATAATGTTACTTCAACTTTATTAAAAATTGTTAGTTTGACAAAATATCTTCTTAGAATTGTCTATAATGAATGTATTTCATTTGTTTTTTAGTACTATCATTCATTACCATTAACAGCAAAAAAGCTACTTCTTACATTCATCAATGTCTCTTGAAATTCTACTCGAGTAGATTTCGACATATGCTTCAAGGACTCATTATTAGCAAAGATCTGAAACTCTTTTTAATCATGGCTTTATATGTTTAATTGACGAATAACGTTAGTGATATCAGATAGTCAATAGAATCCTTATTGATATGTTCACTAACGAAGATTATTATTATACAAATCATTGATATAACTATGATCCCAAGTTAGATTTTTTTTATTTTCTATTTATTTTAAATCGAGAATAACGATTGATTTAACTAAAAGCAACATTGTTTTCATTCAATATGGTAAATAAATAGAGTTTTTTCGAGTATTTATATAAGTGAAAAATAAAATATCTGAAAAGTAAAAATCACTCGTGATTTATGATTCTGGTTATTCGGAAAAATAATGTCGTAGAATTAAGATTTTTCTATGTTGTATCCCTAGAAATTAATTCAGCAGATAAGTTTGCATTATAAATATCTAAGAGGAGATTTTATAATGACTTTTAGACAAATTATGGATTTCAATAGAGTGTCGATCAATATCTAATATACATTTATGAATCAATAAAATACTGAGTTCTCTAATTTTCTTCTGACTAGTAATTAGAATTATTTTATTAAGAGTCTTGAAATCAACCAATTGATTATTGGCCATTGTATATAGTAAGGAGTTTGAGATCTTCTGATCGAAGTAGTTTTTATTTGATTATTAGTTACTCGAAGATAATTTTCAAATCTCTGTTTATAAATCACTTCAAGCATTAGATGAGGTCTTTTCTAGATTTCGTATTTCAAACACGGTAACCTACTTCGAATGGATACAAGGAAATTCATAATTTCTTCAAGAACTTTCTAAAAAATTCTTGTACATTTCTCTCTTGAATAGTGAAAACGAAAGTCTCAAAGACCACCTATTTTCTCTAAAAATTGATTCTCGATAAAATATATAGAATCTCCTTGAAACTTTCTAGAGATGTTCATCGTATTAAGATGCTATCATTTAAGAAATCTTCACTAGTAAAAATGTAAAACAGAATTTCCTAACGCACACAAATATTTTCAATATAATTCAAACTGCAATACTCGGCCTACTCTCATTTAAAAGAGAACTCTCTACCACTTCGTATGAGAGAAAAGACATTTTTAACATTTTGTTCCTTTTGGAGTCAAATAAAATATTCCTTTTCCTTATCCTGAAGAGTATGCACTCATCAATCAAATGAAAAACGCTAAGTTATTTTTATAAGCTTTAATACTAAACCCCTAGTAAATCGTGTCTATATGTTTATCCCAGACAGTATCCTCTTTTTTTGAAAACCTGATTTGTTTGAAAAGAAAAGTTATTTTTGAACTGCTCGAATTATCGAAGATATGTTAAAACCATTTATGTTCATGATATAGCATTACTAATACTGACTGTCTTCAAGAAATGTTGTAATACAGTAATTCATCTTTTAATCATTTATTCTATACATGTAAGGTGTGTATATGAGGAAAATCATTAAATTAATTCGTAAAAGATTTGTTTCTAGAGTTGCCAAAGTCAACGTTCAAAAACCAAAAATTTTAAGGAAAAGTTAACTTCTTGATCATAACTTTAGATATAATTCATTTCACATTATGAGAATAGGTTTTTCACCTTAAAAAATGTATGGCCGTCAAACAGTTATATTATTACTTTTTCTTTTCTTCATTGTTATGAGTATCATGTACCACTATTTTGACAAACAATCTTCTTTTCATGAAATAATTCTGAACAAAAATATCTCAATTGAACAAGCACTAGAACAAATTCCAACATGTACTTCAAATGATCGATTTCGTCAACATGCTCTTCTCTATACACTTCAAGCATGGACTCATTTTGCTCATCAACATCATATTCAATATTGGATTGGATATAAAACACTTGTTGGTTATATTCAACGTCATGGTCTATTACCATATAAGAAGAACATTGATCTAATCATAATGGCACAAGATACATCACAACTTGTTGAACTTTCTAAGTTAAATTTTTCTTCTATATATAAACTTAAAGTCCATCCACAATGGTATCTTGTTGAAAAAATTAAACGTTCATATTTTTATTCTGAAGGCATTAATTTTCTTTTACCTAATGCACGATTTATTAATTCAGAAGAAAATCTTTATCTAAATATTTGGCCTATTTATGATTATCATCCAGATCAAGCAAGAATGGACATAAATATTACACCGATGCTTACTGAATATGATAAAAATTATAGTTGGATATCATCACCAAAAGAATGGACATTTCCATTAGAAGAATGTCTATTTAGTGGAATAAAAGTATGGTGTCCAGCACAACCAGAAAAACTTGTAGCTAATATTTATGGACAATTTCCTATTAATATTTCATCAATAAAATGTGTTGATGGTTCATGGGTAAGATCAGATGAATATAAATTTGCAAAAAAGATGATGAATATGAAGAACAAAGCTATTAGTACTGAACAATCTATAAATCCGTAAGTTATCTGAAATATACATGATCCTTCAATATTACTTGTTTATCACTAAGTACTATAGTTAAAAATAACTACTTGAATAAGATGAAATGCTTCCAATATTGTTGCAGAAATTGAGGTAAAGAATTATTGGAGATGACAATAATAAAGGCAGCGATGCAAGTTATAAAAAGTGAATGTAAGAATGAAGATCAATTCTTATAAAGAAGCAAAATCATTCAAGACAGAGTAAATCCGTTGTTTTTGGAAAATCAAAAGTGCATTCGGATAGTCTAACATACTCATATTCTGTGATCTTTACTTTATAAAAATGATATATGTTGTTCGTTTCGGTAGTTCCATAGTCTAATCATGCAATGTCACTGTCAATAAAGGCATGTAAACCCAAATTTTTGAAAAATCTAGGCGTGCTGAGTAAAAACTTTGTATCGGATTTCAGTAGCTTTGGATGTTGCCTGCAGGACCTACCATTTAGTTTTCAAAAGTATTTGTCAATTTATAGTTCTTTTAGACTGAAATACATGCAGCAAAACTTGATGTCCTGTTTTAGATAACATCACTAACACTAGTTTCTTTGTGATAACTGCTCTCAACAAAAATATTTAGGATTGATTTTTTTAGAGTGTCTAGAGTAATTTGATATATATATATATATGTGATATTCAACAAATTGACTCTAGAAATACCCAAAGTCCAGAGATATAAGCATTTCAATTTTACCGATTCGTATCACTAACGAATGAATCTGTGCGTATAGTAATTTCATACTCATATATATGTATTAATAGAAAGTTTAGTTAAACATCAACTAAGTTAACAACAAATCTTTTCATCTCTCCATGTTTTTACAATAATTACTATTTTGATAATATTTTGTTGAGCAGAAAACTTGGATTCTTTTTGCAATCATACTACTTGATCTTGTATCATCTTAGTTAACATGAACAACAGATATTATTAGCAGTACTTTGAATATATTATTTCCCATCACAATAGTTTGATTTTCATTTTTAGCTAAACACAATACTTGTACATTAGTACTAATCGATTTTGAAATATATTTTACATTATGAATAAAATTTTCTATTGATGTTTGTCTTCTCATCATCTTTTGTCTCTTTCAAAATATTGATGATGTTGCTTTATAATGATACTGTTAGCATTGATTTATTCGCATGTATAACGATGAACTATTCTTGCATTTTTCAATATTCGGATATAGTTTATTTCGTTGACATTTATCCGTATCACTAATAACAATTTATTTCGCACAAGTTTTAATAATATCGTCATCTTCGATAATAGTTAAACCTACTTTTTCTTGTGCTAGTACTTCTATCTTTTTTGAGATTAATTTTTTTATTCGAATATTAGTTTCCATCTGGTTCATAATCTATCAATTCTCATTCTTCATCTCTTCTAATAGTTATAAAATGGATAACTCTGAAGCATGATGTGTTGAAAATGACGCCAAAAATGGTGAAACCTTTGATGAATTGTACTCCTCAGCTGATTGCATTGATTTCGAATAATAATTTGAGGTATAAAAAACCAGAGCACGCCATAAGTTAAATTTCGTCAAGTTGTATTAAAGTAGGTCTTTTGACAACTGAGCCTGCTAACTTTATTTACTTGAGGAGTTTTACAGAAATGCAAACCTAGATGATAATGATCAAGAACGCATACGAAAACACTAAGTTAGTTATTTTTATGAAAGGACAATGTTCTTCACCGTTCCATTTTGGAATGATTTTCGGTTTTTTAGAAATGTTTTCTTGTCTTAAGAAAAGTGCATCGAATTTTTTTGGAACATGTTCTCTATCTTGTTTTTTGAATGTTTATTTTTATTGGATACATGTTGTTTTATATTGAATAAAACAATATTGTACCTTTATATTTTCTTCAATTCAGAGACACTACAACTATAAAGCCAAATGATGATGATTCGATCAAAAAAGCTCTTGAACATATTCCAGTCTGTAACTCAAATGATCGACTTCGTCAACGTATCCTTCTAAAATATCTTCAAACATGGTCTCATCTTGCAGAACAGTACAACATTTCGTATTGGTTAACGTATGGAACACTTGTTGGTTATGTTCAACGTCATGGATTATTACCACATGATCTCGATGTTGACATAATTATGATGTCTGATGATACACCACAACTTATTAAAATTTCTCAATTAAATTTTTCATCAAACTATGAGATAAGAGTTCAACCACAATGGAATATTGTTGAAGGAAAAAACCGTTCTTATTTTCGTAAAGAAGGTATTCATTTTATTGCACCGAATGCAAGATTTATTAATCGAGAAGTTGGTTATCATATTGATATATTTCCTGCATATAATTTTAATCCACTTTATTCAACTAATTCAACAAAAGAAAATCAATCACAAAATTTAACAATATATGATCCATGGTATAAATGGTTCTCTTTTCCAAGAAATTGGACATATCCATTACAAATATGTTATTTTAGTGAAATTAAAGTTTTATGTCCAGCAGAACCTGAAAAACTAGTAGCAACAATATATGGTCCTACAGCTGTAACTAAATCAGATAAAAAATGTGTTAATGGTAGTTGGGTCAGCGCTGGTTAGCTTTATAGAACAATAGAATCCTTTAACCTTTTATATGTCAGAATTATAATATACTTTGAATAGGAATAATATTTATGATATATCACTAACTTTTTTGTTTACTTTTCGTCTATTTCGATTGTAGGATAGTATGAATACTTTTCATTTTTGTCTACTCAAAAAGTAAGTACACTCTAGAATCGATGAGTGTGTCCGGTTGTTCGTTTACACGATACCTCTTCACAGTTACATTCGATTCAGCTGAAATTTTATGCACGCAATTGTTTCATTAATATCTCGGTCGAGTTCAAAGATGAGAAGGATCCGTCAAGAAATGGCTGAGTTATCGAAGAAATTCTCAATATTGACCAAACCATCCCTGAGGAAAAGTACAGGAATTTTTTTAAAAAATAAATTTTTCTCAGAATTATTCGCAACATATACAAAATCGGCTCAGTTTTTAACGCTGATTCCGAATATGATATTAGTTTTGAATGAAATTGTAGTTTTTTAAGTGAAAATTGCTTAAACAGAGTCCTAAAATACACAAAATCGGTATCCTGAGAGCAGTGTGTCTAAATATGTCTCTGATGACTGGCGGTTTTGGGGTGTCCTAGATGCATGGTTTTGTCGCCACTGAAAAGAGTTATCAAATGGAAAAAATCCGACACTCGATAGATATTTATATTGGTGGATTATTCTGAAAATACTGATGTCTCCGTGTATCATATATCTATTATATATTCCTGACGTTACCTATGAATATAATCTCACTAGATACAACCTCAAATTCATTCTGAAATAACTCCTCCTACCCAGTTTTCTAAGTTGAACACGAATATGAACTCGTTTTCTGTGATTTCTAAAAATATAATATAACTGTAGAATTTGAGGCAATGATCACTCGATAGGGTCGTCTACAATGTCGTCCATGATAACTTGACTCCCCAGGTTTTTTATTCTTATAATTCAGTGAGAAAAGATGTGTCTTGATGAGATCTATGTCTTGCAGAAAAGTTAACCTATGATCTCGTGCATCAGGTGAGAAAAATCCAAAATATCACCTCCGAGAGTGTAATATTTCTTCAGATTTACGCAGTTTTGACTTCTATCACTTCTTTTATCTTCTTAATTACTGATTTGAGTAGAATAAGTTTGTAGAGTAAACTGTTTTGTGTCCAATTGAGATGTCCTAGATCTCAAATGGTCAATCCATTGACGAGATAAGATCAAAATACTGAGCATAGACTCGCGATAGTTCGTTTTAAGATAGCTTGATCAAAATCAATTTGTCGTCAATTCTTTTTACTTTTTGAAGTAGGCATAATACTTGGATTTAAATCTGAGGTTTTCACATTTATTTAAATATGTTTTTGTGGTATATTATACTTCATTCGAATCATCGAGGGCATCGGTAATGACAACTGATCAATTTATTGACAGATTTGTAGATACCGATAGGTCAGTCAGATGCCTGTTCACTTTATTTTCTACTTTTGTTAAAGTTATTCATTGAATTGAACTCGATAACCTTGTACAAAAATCCGATGTATATGGTAACTTTTGTAATTATATAAATTGCATCTCTTTCGACAAAGTAAATAGTTAAAGTATTGAGAAAAGCCGTTATGAGTACCGTATGGTTGAGAAAGAAAACTTTTTTTCTGTTCCTTAGATTTCGAACTGTCGATCACATATCGTCGTACCAACCGATTTGTTCCAGTATATTGATATTGAACGATGATCAATATAGATTGTCGAAAAATCGAAACTAATTTCATTCGTGGTACATCTGCTTGAATTACAACAAACTTTTATGAGACGAATATCAATTGACTCACAACACAAACTATATAAAGCTATTGGAGAGTGCCTTTAAAGACGAGTGTCTGTAGCATAGTAGAAAGGTTTCGCATCTAAAGTTATAGGTTCATAATAAATTATGTGAGTTGCACAGAATTATAAACAGTCGATATACAACTATATTAAAAGTTTGTTATGACCAAATTTTTCTCACGAAATTTTTTAGATGACTAATCTGAATCATGCCCATGATTCATGTCAGACACACTAATCTTGCCAATCTCTACCATATCAATGATTTGAGACTTGAACTTCTGACATTTTCTTGCAAAAAAAATACATATATATATATATATATATAAACCATTCAGCATAAAAATATTTGTATATTCATATTGATCTAACACTTATTTACACGTCTGATATAAATATCTTATTTCATTTTAGATATAACACGTTGAATAAATTGCTCGGTTTTAATTATATTTGGATGTGTTGATGGTAATGCATGACGATAAATAGATGCTGCCTTTTCATAATATCCTAATGCTTGTTGATATTCACCTTTATCTTCATATACAAGACCAACATTATTAAGCGTTGATGCTATTTGTGGATGTTGTGGTGGAAGTGATTTTTGATGAATACTAAGTGATCGATTATGATGTTCTAATGCTAAATCATAATTACCAAGGCATCTATATATTATTCCTATATTACTATGTGATGCTCCTAAATCTGGATGATCAGCTGGAAGATGTTTTTCTCTTATATTTAAAGCTTTTTGATTATATTCTAAAGCTTCATTATATCGTTTTTCTGTTTGATAAATCCCAGCAATATTATTTAAACATATAGCTACTTTAGGATGATTATTTCCAAATGCTTGTTTAAGAATAATTAATGATTTATGAAATGAATGAAGTGCACGTGTATAATCTTTTTTTCTTTCATAAATTGTTCCAATACTATTATAACTAGTTGCTAAATGTGGATCATCAGTTTTTAATGAACGTAATTTAATTTCAAGTGCACTTTCATGCCAATTTAAACTTGATTCATAATCACCTTTTTCATATGCAATTATACCAAGTGCATGATAACATCGACCTAATTCTTGAATATCCGTTGGTAATGGATCAAGTAATCGACGATAATAATTTTCTGCTTCATCAAATTTTCCCATATCACGTAAAACATGACCAAATGAAAGAAGATCAGTTTTATCTTGACTATGTTGATTTTTCATATGTTCAAATATTGATTTTAAATCATGATCATTTCCACTAGATAATGTTATATGAATAATCCATAAATGATCATCATTACATGATATATTAACAAGACGAAATATAGAACCTAACATAAATAATACTTCTGATTCATCAGGAAAATAACTATATGTACTTATATCAGCAAATGGTTTTTCATTATTCATTTCTTGATTAGTATCAATTTCAAATAAGACTTTTTCACAATGATCAGAATCACGAGAGAAAACTAATGCTAAATCTCGATTAAGACTTGTTGAAAAAAATGAATTTATTGAAATATATTTTCCAATTGAATCTTTTAATAATTGAAGTTCATCACTAACCATAAATTGTCCACGATAAACACGTTTTGGTAATGTATGTCGACATTCTAATAATTGTCGATATAAATCTCGAATAAAAAAACGAAATAAATAAATTAAATCAACATTTTGTACTCGTAATGCTTTATTTAATAAACGATATAGAAATGATTGTCTTGTATACCACCATATTGCACGATAAGGTGTATAATTTTTTTCAAAATCATTTATTATTGATAATTCATGTGAATTACCTTTATATTCTTCTTTACATAATGATATAAGATCATTTCTCTCAGATATATTTGATTTCATTCGAAGTAAACAATCAATTAATAATTGTGAATGAACAAATTGTCCATTAAGACCAGTAGTTGATTGACCTTGATCAGTATTAAATATATTTATTGGAAGTGTTTCATCAACTTTTTTTTTAATACGTTTTATCTGATCTGATTGAATTTGATTAACTAAATCGTCTGATTTAATAATAATAGCTTGAATCTAAATTATTCAAATATATAATTAATAATATTATTACTTGTTGAAAACTCAGTTTTAGTAAAGATAGAATTCTGAAAATTGCCAAAGGTTTTGTAATGATAAATAGCTAGTAATGCATTGCTGAAAATCAGTACTAGAAAATTTATGTTCTTCTTTGCTTTTCTATATCAAAAATAGTTTCTAATCAACTTTCTTATTTACTTTAGTATAGTTTTTAGTCCATTGTTCATTGGTTTTTCTATCCATACAATAAACATATATTGAACAAACTGATCGAAGATTATGTATACGAGGTACTAAATATCTCCCTGATAGACCACTTACAATAATAATAATTCGATCATGATGAGATACAGAACGAATATATTCTTCACAATCTGAACTATCTTCAAATGTTTGTAAATGATTAATTATTGATCGTAAACGTCGTTGTGTATCAAGATTTTCTTGTGAATTATTTATTGAACTATCAAGCCAGACAAGAGAAAATGTTTCTAAATTTTTATTTAATGTAGAAGATGATGTTGTAATTGATGTCATTGTAATAAAATTTAATCATTTGTCATATAAAAATGATTCATCTTCATCCATTTTTCGCATTATATGTCTATTTATATCTGAATTAGAGAGAAAAAAAAAAGATTTTTTTTTTTGTCGTTCATTATGACAATATTTTACTATGAAATAATATAATAAATCAATATAGACGTAAATGATTCATATACTTTACAAGGCATATAAGAAAGAAGCAAACTTGGTTTTTTCCAAGAAAAATTTATTATCATAATAAATGATAAAATTTAAGATAAAAAGAACTAAAAATATATTTTAATAATAGAATGATTATTTTTATTAAATTATAAATAAATTAATAATAATAAAATAACTGATGACATATTTGAATTGAATAGTGCAGAAAAGAAAAAGATTTTTCTCTTAATTTGAAAAAGAAATACTAAAACTCTTTCTTCATTGAAATATATTCTATATGAATAATATTTAATTGAGTTTTACATCTATTTTCTAATATTTAAAAATAAAAGTTAGTAAAGAATCAAATATTTTTTTCGTAATTCTTATGGATTTAATTGTAGTATTAAATATGTAGGTAGTTCATCAATAGGATTCTTTTCTTTTTAACCAATCACAAAATATGATTAAGTTTATTATGCGGAATATTTCAAGTTAAATATTCATATGATGTTGATCGATTTCTTTGATGATAAATTATAATTAAAAGCTATGTTATCAGACAAATTCTTTTTATAAAAATAAAAACAGTTTTATTAGAGAGACATCTATATAATTGAAAAATCCTGACTTAGATAAAAAAAAGTCGATGCTAGTTCTCTTTAAACATATTTACACACACACACACACAGTCGGATAAATTATGTGAGGATGAAAGCGAGAATATGTTTAAGTAAATAACTGCCTAAAATTTATGGTAGCGGATTATTTCAGTGGCGATCCAGCAATCATTAATCCATTCGCGAATAGAAGTTATAACGAAAGTTTTTAATAATTCACTAAAAGATGTTAATTTCGGTTGTTAAAGTTGAATAACAATGATTAGTAATACTCTTCAGTGAGTAATAGTAGCAAATGCAAATGCGTATTTATTTATCAGTTCTTTCATCAATTGATGATTAATTCAGAAATATCTGCTGAATAAAAAACAAAATAAGCAAATGTTTTATATATTCAAACTAAAACATTGCTGCAATTTCAATTAGAAAAAAAAAGGCAATCTAAACATTTATCTAGATGTTTAATTGATCAACTATGATGCATATCTCTTGCAATTTCGATGTAAAAATTGATTATCTTATCGATAAATTTGTTGAATTTAATGATCGTCTGATTGTATAGAATTAACTACCAAACGCTTTGCTTTAACAAAAATTAGTTACTCATAAATCTAGAAATATACCAATCATATTTTAAAAGAAAAAAATTCTTATAACAATTTTATTACAAAGAATACGGATAGGTAGAATACTTACAATTTTTTAATGTACAATTCGTCTAGAAATGCATTATAATATTTTTTTACATGCATTCACGATCTCATATCTTTTATTCCGAATCCTAAAAACTGTAGCGTTTTTCGTTAAAAAGTTATAAGTATTCTATCAACTCTTGTGCTTTTTAAAAATCGATAATAGTATTATATGAATACTTTCTTATTTAGATATATTTGCATCCATATAAGAAAAACCAGGAAAAAGATCAGGTGCATTGATAAGACGATTAAAAAGAATATCAATACGATGTTATCTAGTTAAACTAAATATTAGGACATTTTAGATATATACGACTATTCATTCTATTTTGATGTCTTTTGAAAAGAAAAAGATAAGTTTTTACAGTTTTCTTTTTATTTCCTTCAGATTTGATTTTAAAATTTAATAAATTTCGAGAAGTAGTTTCAGATTACTTTGGACGTCGTTTTTTCGATGACTATTATTTATTAGTGTACCAAAACTTTTTCTATATCGAATAATAGATAGTACGTTTCTCTATCTAACTACACAATTTTGCATGTGCCTATTGCATATTCTACGGTTCTAAGAACTTCTCAAAGCTTTTGATGGTACTATTCAGGTGCAATAGATTTGAAACTAATACCTAATAGTATTTTATTTTCAATATACTCTCAAAATTTGTATTTACAAACGTCAACTGTACTTTATAAATGATTTAGTATTATACCATAGAATGTAGAAATTAATTCTGAGCAAAATCATGTAATATTCAAGATGAATAACCTTACATTTTTTTTCTAACTTTTGCTTGAAAAATTGTTCTTTCAAATATTCTTCCTAAACTTGTGAAATATTACGAGCATGTAGAATTTGTTATTCATACATATTTTTTTATAATTGTATTGTTTTCGTGATTGTCAATCCTTTTGATTTTATATTGATACGAAAAACGTATTTGAAAAATAAAACAAATGTTATTCTGTATTGAATTGAATCTGTTAGAAAGTTCTCGAAAACAAGAGAGATATTCTGTATCTCATGTATCATAATCTGCCCATTAATCTTCTTTTCTTTAACATGTAGATAAAGCAAGTGTTGATTTCTATAACAATTTACGTAGTTTTTGATCAGATTTAAATTGAGTTTTACAAATGAATTTTTACGAAAAGTAATATAACCTTGATTTTTCCTGAATACAAAAATGAGCTACAATTTATCAACACGAAAAGACCTTCAATATTTTATATAAATACCATAAACTAATAAACAAATTGAATATATATATATATATATTCTAATACTAATAATGTGACTAAATTTTATTATATAAACATTTATTTATTCAGTAATATTAACATTCGTATGAACAGATGCATTATTATCAGTTTTAATATCGATTTCTTCTTCTGTAATATTGTCATTTTCTTTTAATATTTCATTACATAAAACAATTGGTATATCAACTTGCCATAAATTTTCTTCATTTGTTAAAAAAATTTTAAATTGTATTTTATAATCAATTGTTAAATTAAATGATGATTGTTCACCTTCACGTCCATATTGAAATTTATATGTTGGAGGTAAATAAATTTTTTTTGGTATATTTAATAAAACTTTATTACGAATTAATTTATTATTTGATAAAATATTATTAAAATTTTCAATACCATTACATAAATCTTCATTATAAATATTTGATTGAATAAGATAATAAATTCCTAAACTAATTTCAATTTTATGTATATATTCTTGATTTGGATTTTGAATTTCATAATATATTTGTATTATATCATCAAATGTAAAAGCAGCACGATTAACTTTAACATCAAGTTTAATACCAGTTATTTGATTTTCTATTGGTCCAAAAAAAAATGCTTGTAAAAGTAAAGGTCGATCAATATATACATGAGGACATATACGAATAGGTATAGATGATTGTATATCATTATTAGATTTTTTATTAATAACATCTATTGTATAAGATATATTTGGATAATTATCAATTGTATTAAATGATGGTGGTAAATGTTCATCTAATTGAAGTTGAAAATTTTGTTTTGTATTTGATGATAAATATAAATGATATTCGGTTGAAAAAAAAATTATTCGACATTTTTCTAATGAATTTTTTTTACGTTTTTTAAAATAAATAACACCAGTTAATAAAATGGATGCATTTTTATATTTTAAATGTGATATAGTGCCAGAAACAATTTCATTTGGTAAATAAATAGCATCAGGACGATCAAGTTCAATATGGTTATATGTTATACCACGGCATTGTTGTTGTAGGTTACCCATATACAACAGAAAAAAGAAGTAATAAGAAACAACGATACAATACGTCCGTACGAGAATTTATCGTTCTGTACGTGTAAGTATCCCAAAATAAATAATATACAAATGCCGACGATTAATAGATGTATAATATAAAATAGAATAATATTGATGAGAAAAAAATTTTTTTTTTTATTCTAAAATTTTTTATAATAAAAAATATAAATATTTATTATCTACTTTCTTATCTCTATAGATTTACTCGATGATCTAACATTGAATGAAAGATATGTATTATAACAGAGATATAGGCATATAAAAATACATACTATCAATGTTACGATTACATCATTATTGAAGAGAGTAATGCTACTAATCTCTTCGTATGTTATTACATTTGTCTTTCTTTTTTATAAGTATTTCGATGAAGAAATACTTTGATCATCACGAATACATTTTTTCGTATTTTAATCGAAAATTAATTAGTAATTTAAAATAAATATCATTTATATGGTTAGTAAAATCATCGGTATTTTTTTTTGCAAAAAATAAAACGATACAATATATTACGAGACATAGGAAAAACAAAGCGGAAATGAAAATATTTCTTTTCTTTTTATTCTCTCAGGTTTTCATTGAATATATTTCTCATTCTTGTTTTTCTTCTTTCTTTTCTTGTACTTCTTTAATTACTGTTTCAAATTTATCGCAAAAAAAATCCGCATCACCATTGGAAAAACACATTGGTCTAAAATATTAAAAACAAAAAATAAATTATTTAATTATTATAGACATTAAATAAATATTTACGATTTAAATTTAACAACATTATGATCAGGTCCATCAAGTGAAACAATAATCATATGTTCACGTAATCTACAAGAAGAAAAAGAAAATTTTCTTTCCTTTTTTTTGTATAAATAATATAACATTTGTTTTCTTACTTATATTTTATTTCTCTTGCTTCTTCAATACCTGGCTCACGTGTTTTTTCATTACGTACTATTTCAATACCAATAAAAAGACCTCGACCACGTACATCACCAATAAGATCATATTTTTTTTGTAATTCTTTTAATTTATTTAATAAATAATTTCCAACATTATGAGCATGTTCCATTAATTTTTCTTTTTCAATAATATCAAGTACAGCAATAGCTGCTCGACAACTAACCGGATTACCACCATATGTATTAAAATATTCAATACCATTAATATCAAATTTTTGTGTTATATCTCGACGTGTTACTAAAGCAGCAACAGGAAAACCATTACCCATTGATTTACCCATTGTAACAAAATCAGGAACAATATCTAAATAAATAATAATGTAGAAAATTATTTGTTTTTCGTTCTTTTAATCAATAATAACCTTCATCATATGATTGAAATGCCCAAAAATGTGTACCCGAACGACCAAAACCTGTTTGAACTTCATCAACAAGACATAAAATACCTTTTGATTGAAGATAACTAAATTTAATAGATAAAAATATTTTTAAGAAAATCAATATAATGATTATTTACTTAAATATTTGTTTAAGATAACCTTTTGGATAAATAATTTGTCCACCACATGATTGAAATGATTCAATTAAAAATATTGCAATACGACGACCACGTGATTCAACTTCTTCTACTATTTTATGAACATCATTGACATATAATTGACATAATTTTTCTTCATCATTATTAGAATCAAGATTATTGTATTTACCACGATAAATATCAGGTGTTGACAACTATTACATATCATAATATATTCAATAAATTATAAATATAAATTCCAATGAAAAATATATCTTATTTACTGATTCATAGAACAGGAAGCATTTTATTGATTATCTATTTCTCAATAACTATACATCCTTACAGGAATTTAAATCGATTAACTCAATAAACAGATATTTTAATATACAATTTTATTCATATTATATAAAAAGTCAAATTCTAGTACTAATCAATACGTACAACATGAACATGTTCTGGTGCTTTCATATCTATATTTGCTTTCTTAAATTTATAAGTTGATAATTCAACAAGACTTGTCAAATGACCATGATAAGCACTAAATATAAAAGCAAATATTAATTCTTCATTAATAAATTATATAAACATACTTATCAAGTACAAGAATATCAAAATTTCCTGTATATTGTCTTGCTAAACGAATAGCTAAATCATTTGATTCTGATCTATAGAAACAAATATATATATAAGAAAAAATTAGTGAAAATATTGATAAAATTTTACCCTGAATTTGTATAAAACATTTGTTCAAGACCTTTTGGTAATGTTTTAGCAAGTTTTTCAGCTAAAACAACTGTATTATCATGTAAATAACGATTATTTGTTGCACATGCTCCCATTTGTTTATAAATTTGTGTAACAACATATGGATGACAATGACCAACTAAAAAAACAAAATAAATTTATATATTTAAATATAAAATTAAATATATACCATGAGCAACATTGTTAATACAATCTAAATATTTATTTCCCAATTGATCATACATATAAGTACCTTGACAACGAACAATTTTAATTGGATTTTCTCGATAAAAAAGTTCCGTACAATATCTATAGATAAAAAATATTTATTTTTTCTAATAAAACTAAAGTTTTAACTTACGGAATATAAATATCACGTAATGATAATGTTTTTTCTCTTGAATAATATTCTTTAAAATCATATTCTGGTTCATCACTTTTACTTTCGATTGCATCAACATTATGACTATTAAGTACTGGATCAGCCATTTTATTTAAAAATCTTGTTTGATATTTTGGTATAATTTTGTTTAAAATTTGTCTCAAAGAGAACATAAATAAAATGCCATAAATTAGTATTTTAATTATTTATCTTAAACAAGTTTTTTTCTTAATCTTCGATTTGTTTTCGTTTTTTTTTT
>JAJEKB010009377.1:0-28045 GCA_022393335.1 Macrotrachela quadricornifera | reverse complement strand
AGAAGTCTGAATATGAATATAATGTCAATGAAGACACAGAAGAAAAAGTAAGAGTGAAAAAAAGAGAAAAGAAAAGAAATACTATCTTGTTTTCTTTTACACAAGAGGGAAAAAAAAAAGAAGAACAAAATGATTTTATGCGGAAGTAATGTTTGTATTATCAATATTAACTAGCGAATTGAACAAGACAGCATCATGTGAAACAGAATGTAAGATTGTACTCGAACTAGTTTCAATAACTAAAGAACAATATTATTATTATATATAAATATGAATAAAATGCTTTAGAAGAAAAGAAAAATTATTTTAATTATTTAAATAAAATTAATACAAATAAATATAAAATAAAAATTAAGTATTATATATTTTAAGAAAGGATAGGGGCCATTTTGACCACAAGTCGACTCACTGACACTTTTTCAACAGATCGCTCAGAAAACTATATAGATCGATAAAATTTAGGATGGCGAATATTCTGACACTGTTTGTCATGTACTTTGATCGTATTTTTAGCATTCATTTTGAGTCCTCTTTATTTATCGTTTTGATCTATTTTTACACAAAGTGCCTTTCAGACCACAGACTCATTTATGTATATATGAGGGACTTATACTAGCTCAAATTAAATCAAATTTTAGAGAAACTACGTCACTCTCAAGATATACGAATTTTGTAAATGTTTAATAAATATATTGGCATAAAAACACCATGATTCTTCAAATTATTAATCATTTATCACTCATATACGACGCTACCTTTCAAGTCAATTTTTTGATAATATCTTGAGAAAATCAAAATACATGTTTGTGGTTTTTTTTACCATAAACAGAGATAGGTTACATTTTTAAAATTATCCGAATATGTCAAGTCTATGAAATTGGCCATTTTGACATATCCTAATATCAGTAGTCAAAATGATATGAGAGTCACTAGTCGAGAACATTATCTGGGCAATATCTCAAGCAAAACATAATACCTATACATATTTCTTTTTATTATAAGTAGAAATAGATCGTAACCTACCAATGCATTAAATATATGATGACCATTCGTTTCATCTCCTACTTTTTGCTCAATGCTTTCCGTTTCAAATTCATTTTGTCTCATATATTTACCAAAGTTTCAACCGTTTGAATAACTAGAATATTTCAGATTTAATAATAGATTTTTATCTTAAATACATATGAAGGATGAGAATAAAAGATATTTAAGTATTGTGTATTGAATTTAGAATATCGTAAAACAATATAAAATATTTATTGCATAATTTGTAACACAATTATTGATTGAATGTATGAGAACTAGTAGATGACAATGTTGATTTCTACTGATGTATAGGGAATTGAAAATATGTGTATTGCATTGGAATAAAAACTTTGCGGAAAAGCGTTTAACAATAAGAAAAGGAAATTATAAATGAATGAAAATTTTTCGGAGGAAAAATATGTAAAAATAATGCATGAAATAACTTATAATTGATTAGACATAAAAAAAGCAGTGCATAACATATTGATATACATTGAAATTTATTTCAATTGATAGTTTTTAAAAACTATTGTCTGATAAAATAATGTATGTCATTCTTGTCTATATATTTTAACATTGATTTCACCTAGAATGATGTTGCATATCATCTCATTTTGAATTCTATCATATATATGTTATTCAGTTAATATTAGAATACATGAATTAATTTTAAAAAAATTCTTTTAGGAAAAAAAAACAAATTTCATAACTGGAATAAAACTTTACATACAATATGAATAAATATAAATGTTACGTTCTTACGAAAATTAATGTATCTACAAAGAAAATGCTGATTTAGTATACAATCAAAAAATTCTATTCAAAATTTCTCAACAGTTATTATGTGTCATATACTACAAAGTATGTAATTCAGAGAACAAAATTAAATTTTCATTGCATTAATATTTATAATCATTTATTATGTTTTAATGTCATAATTACAAGACATGTTTCCTGATTATTAAAAATCGTCTATAGCAATCTGTTTGCTCGTGGAACTTTCTTTTTAGTTGTTTCACTTCTGTAATAGCTGAAAAAAAATTTACTAATTGTTGAAATTTTATCAATTATTCAATGTTGTCATATCTTCATTGTTATTGACTCAAGATTCTATTGATTCCATTATTAGCAAAGAACTGCTAATTAACTTTCACAAATAGAATGTCATATCATAATAACAATCGAGATGTAATCTCACAATAAAATGGACTAATAAATCGAGTATGAAGATTTTCAAATTATAAATATTTAATATTTCTAATTTATATGTTGAAGATATCTTTTATTAAAAAAAATAAACAAATACTATTTCAAATTCATTTGTTACATGTATGTCTATCATAATTGTTATCTGTATGCTATAGTAGAAAAAATAAGTAAATCACATTCCAATATCTAGTCTTAATCTTTACTATATTCGCTTGTGAATAAATTTTATTGATTCGTTTTTAAATTTATTAGCAAAATCTAATTAATTAATAACTGATTATTTAAATGATAGTCGGTTTTTTAAACTAGATAAAAGTAATAAGATCACAACAGATATATAAGAAAATATTTTTTTCTGTTATTAAAGGCCAGGAATTTTCTTATTTCGGAATGCTTCAAAAAATAAATGATGATCACGTCGTACTAATTCTCCATATATCTAAATAAAAATAATTTTTAAAACAATAAACTAAAATATAAATTTCTTTTTACCATTCCAAATTCTACCATATCTTCAATAAATTTATTTTCTTGTCCATGAATAGCATCATATATTGTTTTTTCCGTATTTCGTGGAATAATTGAAAATGGTAAACATGTTATATCATTTGGAGTATTAAGACAATCTGAGTCAGCTATACAATGAATTTTTGCTTAGAAAAAAAAATATATATTGATAAAATTTAATATTTAAATTCATTCATAAATCTTACCCATAACTTGTCCTAAATATTGAACAACTTCTTTAATATCATCAAATTCATTAATATCTATCCAATTAAGATCTTCTGAATGTGCTGTTACTTGATCAACAATACATGATATTGAATTTAATGTTGTATATCCTAACCATTTTGGTGTTGATGCTTGCATTGCATATGAACATAAAACAGTTCGTAAACCATCATGTTGAACATATTGATCGAAATTTTCATTTTTGACAACATATGAAACAGCTGATTTTTGTGCAGGTTTCATATAAAGAATAATATCATTTTCTAATGTTTCAGTTCGACCTTCAAGTAAAAATGAATATGAAATTTTTCCAGCGGAACCAATTCCAGGTGATAAACATTGAACAATATCTTTAACTTTATATGTTATTTCACCACCATTATAACCACGATCAGAATATTTTTTATTTTCTGGTATTGATTGTAAATATTGTTGAAATGCAGACATTAATTGTTCATATAAAATTTTATCAATATTTTTATTAAATTTTGTACGAAAAAATTTTCTATCATAATCTTCAATATATGTTAATTTATTTAAAAGTGATACATGAGATTTAATTCGTGTTTCATTTAATAATTGATTTATTTTACCTGATGTATTTTTTAATGTTAAGGCATAATTATCTTTTGATTGTTTACAAAATTCACTAATTTGTTTAAAATATTGTTCAATACAAATTGTTAAGATTTCTTTTATATCATTATCAGAGAAACCTTTTGAATAACATATTAAATTGATTGAAGCAATTAAACGTTTAATATCCCATGTAAATGGTCCTAAATAACTTTCATCAAAATCATTAACATCAAAATTCAATATACCATTATCATTTAAATAAGTACCAAAATTTTCTGCATGTAAGTCACCCTTAAATAAATAAATTTATTATTTTATTGTTTATTTTTTAAAATATTTACATGAATAAATATTTGTCCAGCAGCATTATTTTGTTGTATAAATGGATCTTTATCAATTTTTAAATCTTGATAAAAAAGTATTGCTGATCCACGATAAAAATTAAATGGTGTACTAGCCATTTTACGAAATCGTGCACAAAATGCATTAGGATTATCATGAATACCATCTTTAAAAAAATTTATAAATGTATTTATTATAAAATCCGATCGTTCTTCATCTGTTTGAGATTGAATACGATAAATAGCTTTTTCAGATGCATAAATATCATATGATAATTGATTTGAACGAGAACGATTTTTTATACGAGACATTTTTTAAAGAAAAGAAATTAATACAACTTACTAAAAGTATTTCTTGTTTTTCTGTTAAGGAACAATTTAAGAATAAAGAAAAACTCATGTCTGCTAGGCAACATTTTTCTTTCCTTCATATTTTTTTCTTATTAATTTTACGAGTTTATGTAGTAACAATATATAAAGAAAATAATAATAATAATTATTTCACTTTTAACTTTATATTCATAAATAAATCCAATTAAATTGAACTACATCATTTTCTAATAGTTATAAATAACAATTGATATTGATGATTAGATATAATATTTTAATCAATTATTATCTTTTTGTTTTGCTTGGCTTCCATAGAAATAACATACCAATGTATATATATATACAAAAAAAAATGCTATCACATTAATAGATATAATCTGATAAGAATTACGTGTTTAACATACACATATTTTTTTCATTCAAAATAAAAAAAGAAACTGATATATTACATTAGTTTGTTTTTTCTATTAATATGGTCGATAATATAAATAAAAAACCTATTTGGCTTGATTGTGATCCCGGACATGATGATGCAATTGCTATAATATTAGCTGCTTATCATCCATCGCTTGAATTAATTGGTATTTCAACAGTTGTCGGAAATCAAACACTTGATCGAACAACACAAAATGCATATAAAATTGCTTATATATCTGGTATTTCAAATGATATTCCAATAATACCTGGTTGTGGTGAATCTCTATGTCGTCATGTTATGACATGTCCTGAAATTCATGGACAAACTGGATTAGATGGTACTGATATTCCCGAACATCCAGAATATAAAAAATTAATTAAACAATATGATGAAAATTATTTATGGAATATTTATAAAAGAATTACTAATGTTAAAAGACCAGTTACATTAATTGCTACTGGACAATTAACAAATATTGCATTATTACTTAAATGTTTTCCACAAGTATTTTTGTATTTTTTATATTGAAATTAACGTATCTTATTTTTTTTTTTATTAAATTTAGATAAAAAATTCTTTAGCTGAAATTGTTCTTATGGGTGGTTGTATTGGTATTGGAAATATGAAACCTGGTTCAGAATTTAATTTTATGAATGATCCTGATGCAGCTCATATTGTTTTTACATCACCACATGTTCCACGTCTTGTTATGGTACCATTAGAATTAACACATACTGTTTGTGTTACTCAAAATATAAATGAACGTATTCGTTTATTAGAATCTCCATTTTCATCCATACTTGATCATTTACTTAATTTTTTTGCTTCAACTTATCGAGAAGTATTTCAATTTGATTTTCCACCATTACATGATCCATGTACTGTAGCATATGTAGCTAATAAAGATTTATTTGAAGAACAAATGATGCATGTAGATATTGAACGAACAAGTGAACATTGTCAAGGAAGAACTGTTTGTGATTTATTTGATATGAATAGAAAAGAAAAAAATTGTTCTGTTGTTATGAAAATTAAAGATTTAGAACAATTTTGGAATATTTTATTAGATGCAATTAAATTAGCTGATGAGAATAGTCCAATAAATAAAAGAAAATAAACTGCTTTTTTTTTTTTCTTATAATTAAATATTTGTTTATTTATTGTATGGTTAATCAAAAAGAAGAAAATTTTTTTTTGTTATTTTATGATAATATAGAATAGCAAATTCATCTATTGAATTCATTAATAAAAAAAAAAAACAAACAGGATATATTATCTTTTATATAAATAAATAACTATCATATTTAAAATATCAATTTCATAAAAATTCATTTTATTCAATCTTAATAAATTATATAGTTAGTATTCTTTGTTTAACAAAAATGTCTAATAAATTTTTATTTTGTAAAAGGAATGTATTTTATATGTCAAATCTTATCTTATATAATAAAATATCATTTTAAGAATGTACATTTTTGTTAGTTCACGATTACTTTAAAAATTTCATTATTTCGATTTGTAGATTATTAAACTGTAAGTTTTTATAATACGAAAATAAAAAGACTTTAATGAGAGAAAAAAACAGAAGTTGATTTCTTCACCTGACATTCGTAAATTAGTCTGTCGCTCTCTCTTCGATTAAATTGAACAGAACGCAAAGAAATAGAAAGAAAAAAAAATAGGTCATAACTCTTTTTTTTTTTTCTCGTCTTTTCTTTCTTTTATTTTCTTATTCTTCTATATTTTATTCGTATATCAACCATCATCCTTCTCCATATTTATTCATTGTTTATTTGCCTCTCTGCTGGTGCCGCCATATAATTCTTCTATTATTTTTTTTTTCATATTTCTGTCGACTGAGCACGCCAGTGTCCACTCACTAGTTCTAATTTACTATTCGTCGTTATATTCAAATAACAACAACGAGGTGAGATGTAAGTCGAATATGGTCGCCATCTTTATTTACCAATAAGAATACTAACAAAAACAAAATCCATATTTCTTTAGGTCACATTTAAATAATCATGAACCATTATGTATTGTACAAGGTTGTCCAAATGGTTTACAATCAAATAGATCTACACAATATTTTAATGTACCAGTTCATATACCAAATATTGCTACAGCATGGTATAAAAATACCATGCGAACAGATTTATATTCTTCTCCATTACATCGTGTATGTGAACAACATTTTGAAGAATCATGTTTTGATTATGTTGGAGATGGAACAAAAATTCTTCAACCAAAATCTTTACCAACATTATTTGATTTAGAAGTTTTTTATAAAATGATTGCTTATCAAGATAAATTACAAGAAACAAATAAAACAAATAAAAAAACAAATATTACATTTCATACAAGTAATCCAGAAATAGATGAAAGAACATTAGAACCAATATTAAAATTAGAAAGTGGAAATGTTAAAACACGTTTAGCACCAACAACAAATAATTCATTTCAACAACAACAACAACAAATAGAACAAAATCAATCATCATTTGTTGTTAATAAAACTTCTTTAAATCATCATGATAATGTAAAATAATTCTAAACAAACAAAAAAAAAAAATCGATTTTTTTAAAATTTTTTTCTTTTAATTACTTTATTTTAGTTTGAAAATAAAGCATCAAATCGTTGTCATGTTGATGGTTGTATACATAATTATATTGCACGTCGTCATCGTGTACAATTATATAAAATTCCACGTGATCCAATAATTGCTCGTAAATGGCTTGATGCATGTGGATTTGAACAATTTTCAATTACACCATTAACTTCAACATTTAAAGTATGTCGAGAACATTTTACTCCAAATGATTTTGAAGGACCAGCAATATTAAAATCTAATGCTATACCATCATTATTTACAACACATTCTCGATCACTTATGAATGATAAACAAAATTTATCATCAGCAAAACGTTTTCGATCTGATATGACAAATATTCGTACAAAACAAATTATATCTAATAATAATAAACAACAACAACAACAACAACAACAACGAACAACACAATTATCCTATCGAAATACTAATTATCAAAAACAATCAGAACAACAAAATCAAATTCTTGCATCATCATCATCACCACCACCAATATATGAAAATTTTGATGAAAATAATAAACATATGACAAATGATATTGATTTAACTATGAATTGTTTTGAAGAACAATTAACTGATATTCAATTAGAACATTGTCCGGTTAAAGTAAGTTTATTATTGGTAGAATTTTGCTTAACAAATGTATATACAACGAGATCAGTTTTCTTCATAAAGCGCATTAATCGAATATATTAAAAAAAAAAAATAAGCATTGAAGATTTGTTTTTAAATTTTATATGAATAGAATCTAAAATTGTTGATCATGAATGTATATGGCAGTTAAAAATGCATGTATTTCTACCCTTACTCTTATTTTTACTGGTAAACCTTTCTGATGAGTGTCAAAGATTCATGCAAAAACGAAATGAGTCATCGATTCCATAAATACAGCTATTAAAATGTACTTAATGTATAATCTGATATGTTTATCTGAAGAGATTTTTGTATAATAAAAAAGAAATAAATTAAAAATAATGAAAGTTTTATACGAAAGATGCACTTTTAGTGCAAAATTTTTAACGTTTCTATTTATGAAAAGCTTTAACATTGAAAAAATGAAACTTTTCATCAAATGTAAAAAGCTTCAATGGTAGCTAAGAAATTTAGCTTATCTACAGTCACATGACTTTTCATTACGTATTAAAATTTTTATCAAATTCAGTTGTCTTTTAAATTAGAATGTGTCTTCAGAAAAGAAAGATTTTAATGGATTATTTAAGACATACATTTATCGAGATTTAGTCATTAGAAATGTTTTGTTTATTTAATAGGCTCTTGATCGAACTGATACAACCAATGGTATAACACCAAAGCCACGTAATCCTGTTGGTCGTCCTCGAATACATCCACGTTATCCACCAACTACAGCACCACCACCACCACCAGCAGCAGCAACAACGACAACGCGTCGTTCAACATATATTGATGATGATCCTGATGAATTAGAAGATTTAGGTGATTGGACTTTTGATGAAATTGATCAAGATGATACAGTAAATGATCGTGATTGGTTAAATCGACAACAAGATGATCGATTACCATGGTCAAAACGAACCAATTCAGCAATAAATAATTATTCATCAGCATATCAACGTAATAATCATACAAATTCTTATCGAAATATTCGACAAACAATTTCAAATCAACAACAACAACAACAACAACAACAACGTAATACAATTAATAATCAACAACGATCAGCACGTGGACAATATTATCAAACACAATTTATTAAACCAGAACCAACACGAAAAGCAACTATTCCTTTTCTTCAACCAGCTTTTGCACCAAATGCATCAACACAATATCCACGTGATCAACCATTACCTCGTCTTAAACCAGGCACAGTTAGAACAAGAGGTAAATAAATTATTTTATATTTGAATTAAAATTAAAAAAAAATTTTATTCTTTTCTTTATTTTTTATTTCTTATAGAAGAAGGACTTGAAGTTGAACTCGGTAAAGAATTTTTCTTTATATTAATACAAAATATTTTCTTTTATTTTCTTTAAGAACTTACATATAAACGAGCTTTATCAAAATATTATGGTCAAAAACCCGGTAGAAATTTACCATTATCTGATTATGGAGATTTTCGTAGTCAAGTAATTATTAAAATTTTATGTTTTTTCTTTTTTGCTATTTAAAATTAAATCTATTTCTTCTAGTGTCCTGTTTGTGAAAATCTAATATTTGATAATAATATTCAATTAATAACTCATTTATGTCAACATTTTGATCAACAACAAAATACTAATGAACGTCAATTTCAATCGATATTACCATTTGAACAAATAAATACAAAATGTTCACATTGTCAATCAGAATTTTCTAATCCATATTTTTTAGCTATGCATATTGATGATAAACATATGCTTGAAATGAATGAATATCCATGTCGTATATGTGAACAACATCATACATCATTATTAGAATTAATTGCACATTTAAATTTATGTCATTGTGGTTTAGAAATGCCATATTTTTGTGAAGTATGTTCATTTCGTACATCAATGCATGCTGATATGATTTATCATATTGATGAAATACATAAAGGAACACGATATTTTTTTTGTCCATATTGTTTTCATGCTATTGAATTACCATTAATGGTAAATTCATCAAATATATTAAATGGTGCAATAGCATATAAACATTTATTATTACATTTTAATAAAATTGATCAAGGACGTACAATACAATCAAAATTTAAACATTGTAGAAAATGTATTTTACATGTATCATCAATGAAAGATCATTTACAACGTGATCATTTAAATATTGTTGATGGAATTAAAGCAACATATTATGATGATGAAGAAAATTGTAAATTTTGTTTTTTTTTTAATTAAAAAAAAAATAATTTTTTGTTCTTTTCGTTTTTATTTTTAGTAGAAGAACAATATGATGATTCAATAATGGATACATCTTCCTCATTACCAATTGAGAAATCTTCAACAACAAGATATATTACCCCGGCAAAAAATGGATGATTATGTTTTTTTGTTTTCTTTTCTTTTTTTATGTATATTATTCTTATTGTCTATATGTTTGATCTTTCAGATTAAACATTGGTTTTTGTGTCTAGAAGTGGTGTTATGACATTTATCGGTTTTTTCTTTCTTTTCTTGACAGAATATAACTTTATGTATATCTGTTTCTTGTACTTTTGATTATCATATAGAATGTGATTTGAATGGCAATACAAGAAATTTTAAAGTAAAGAAAAATATATTAAACTTATAAAATTATTTTCGTTTAAAAAATGCTGTTGTTTCAATTAAATGGTAGTCAAACATGAATGCATGCAAAATATATAGAATACTTATTGTAACATATTAATAAATATATGTAGATTTTTAATAATATCTGAACGTAAATGAGGAATGTAATAGAAAAAGGATATTGTAACATAGAAAATAACTAGTGAAAATGAAGAATGGATACAAATAATTCTAATATTTTCTAACAAATAATATAATTTACATGGTAGATAGACTGTCGTAGTACTAACAAGAAACTAGAACAGAGAATTAAATCGAAACTGTTCAATCATAGATAAATGCTGACATTTTCAAATCTATTTTGTAAGATTCAGATTTTTTAAATCAAAAGTTTCAATATATATTTATAATGAAATGTTCGATATTCTTATTTGATAATAAAAATCATCAAAAATGATGAAACTTCCAAAATCTATCATTCCTTAAGGGAAATTACGGTATCGCGCTAAAAAGTACTGATAAAGAATGATATCTCGACAAGAATAAGCTAACAGGTTGAACTTTTTTTCAGAATATTCATAACTTATTATGACATATATGAGGTACATAATCTTGACTACAGAGTGATGTACTACTCAGAAATTTTCACTCTTAAACATCATTTTATATTTTCCATTATTATATAAAACGAGATGATTCATATAATAGATATATTATCTTATCAAATGATGTATGTATGTATTTCATTGTTGTTTTTTCTTTCATTGCAGATGTTAAACCCCCTCATTTTATTCGTTATTATTACATCTATAAATTTTATAAGAAGTGAATGTCCATGTCCGGATATATCTTTATGTGAACCATTGCAAATTGGTCCTCGTCATGAAAAAGTTGCTTTTATGGTATCAAATTCTAATTGGCGTTCATATGATTATTCACAATTAACAACAATTGTTATATGTACAAATGATTTTGATCCTCAACTTCTTTGTTTAGCACATTCTCGACAAGTACGTCTTGTATGGATTGCTAATTATGATGTCAAACAATTAGGTAATTCAACAGCTCGAACTGAATGGATTAATCTTCAAATTAATAAAGTAAAACAAACTTTTACTGATGGTATTAATTTTGATATGGAAGATGAAATTGTTGATGGTAGTGATGCAGCACATCAATATACACAACTTGTTCAAGAACTTTCTGATCATATTCATGTTCAAATACCTGGATCAATGGTAAAATTATTTTAGATTAATGGTATAGTATTAAATATATTTATAGGTAAGTGTTGATGTTGCATGGAGTGCACCATGTATTGATGGACGTTGTTATGATTATACGGGTTTAGCAAGTGCAAGCGATTTTCTTTTTGTTATGGCATATGATTTACGATCACAAATGTATGATTTAAATGATTGTATAGCATCAGCAAATTCTCCAATTGCACGAGTTGCAGCTGGTCTAAATAATTTTACACAAATTTTTCATATTTCACCATCAAAACTTGTTCTTGGTGGTATGTCATTGATTATGATGCATTTTTTTATCATAATTTTCAAAGAATTCTTTCGTTTTTAGTACCTTGGTATTGTTATGATTATAAATGTTTATCATTAGATGCCAATATGACTTGTGTATGTACTATATTATTTATTTATATAATTTTTCTTTTATTTTTTCTTTTAATAGGCAATTGAACATGTTCCTTTTCGTGGTGCTCCATGTTCTGATGCAGCAGGAGTTCAACACGACTATCAATATTGTCGACAATTATTGCATTTTAATTCTACAACTGGTCGTTTAATTGATAAACGAACAGGTGGAGTCTTTTTCAATTATATTAATAAACAAGATGGTTATATACATCAAATTTGGATGGATGATCCTGAAACACTTTTAATTAAATATGATCTTGCTAATAGTCAACATTTATTTGGAATTGGTATGTGGAATGTTGATTGTCTTGATTATTCAACAAATGCAACAAAAGAAGCACAACAAGATACAATAGATATGTGGAATGCTATGGACAGATTTCATTTTTTAGATAGTGAATAATAATAAATTGTTTTTTAATATTAAATAAAATTAATGATCTTTTATTTAAATTTTTTTATATTACATACAAATTTATGTTAGAAAAAAAAGAAATATAAAAATTTAAAAGATGATGTATGTTTGGAAGAATCTGTCGAACCTGATTTCAAAAATTTTGGATTCGATATGCTTGAATTAAGAATAAGAGGTAATTATAATTTGATTATTAACTTATTATCGTTAGAATGAAATCATTGATAAAAAGCATCGTGTATTGTTCGATCATGTATCAGAATTGGCTCAACGAATTTCATTGAGTGTATAATTTGAGTTGAAGTTTAGAACATTGTTTGATTTGAATGGTCGTTTACAAGTACAACAATAGATTTATGATTTGTATAAATTATAGAAGCTATGTTCTGTTTGTCTTTAGCTGATGATTGAGTTTTTATAAGAACTATCTAATATAATTATCATAGAATTTTACATAAGATTTATCAAATAATATCATGTAGATTAAACAAATTGATTCGTAAAAGTTCCGTATATTATGACAAGAGCGAGAAAATATAGAAGAGACGCAAACGAAGATCATAGACTTTCTGAATAACTGAACAGATGCCATTGTTAACGATCAGATATGATATATATAATACTTTCTTAACTAAACTGTTAATCTACATTAATTATGTTGCTTTTAAAGGGAATAAAGATCCATAAATTAATATATATATATATATAAATCTAGTTTTTGTTTTATTACTCATATCAAACAACATAAAGTACAACATTTAGTTTTAACACAAAAATATTTGTAGTACTATCTATTGTAATATCATTTTATTAATCTTGTTTAATAACTTATATCATATGGAAGAGAAATTAGAAGGAATATTCTAATCTAGATATATACTAAAAGAAATCAGAACTTAACTTTTGTCTTAGTTTTTATCATACATATTAACATCTTAAAGGTTGTAAAGAGAGATGCCAGATGTCAGAGTTGAAAATCCAGAAATATTTTTGATCTCCTAAAGTACGTTTTTCAACCAGATTATCAATAACATTATTTTTTAATCTTCAGAAAATATCTTTTGATGAAACAAAAGAGAAAAAACATAAAAATATACCAATTCAAAAAGTATAAAGTTGCAAACTATACATTTCGATCCTAACTAACACACTCGTTTTTAATACCATTTTTTTTCGTTAGAATAAATAAGTTTTAACAGTTCTAATTTTAACAAGAAATAATAACATACGGTTTGGTCTACCAATGTATGAATGCTCAACTGGCAAATGTGAGACAAAGTAGAAAATAATATATTTTTTGAAATGAAAAACAGAAGGAAAACTTCAAAATCTTTCGGATTATTAATAAATTTTTGTGGAATATATTTGCAAAACAGTGAAATAGAGAATATCCGAAATTCGGAAGATTTGACATCTATGGTTATCAATGTGATGTATATTTATTCTAAATGTCAAAGGTTCTACGGTTATAGCAGATATTAATATGTAAATAATCGAGAATTAATATGCTACATAAAAGATTATGATGTCAACTTGACCTGTGGAAAATTAAACTATAAAATAGGAGAAAAGAAATAATTATGTATTTTATCATAATATAGAAAATGAAAAATGTTTAGTTGCAAATCATTGTTAGTCTCTATAAAATTCTACTAAAGGAGATTAAAGCGTGTTATTGAATATATACAAAAAGAAAATAAAACAAACAAACTAAATATTCTTTAAAATCTTTTAGAATCCAATAATAATGTATATATTTAAGCATTTGATTGTCGATAATAAGGATCGGAATGATATGGAGGTGGAACATATCTTTGATGAGGACCAGTTCGTTCAACCTGTACTGGAATAGGTACATAACCTCCTGATGTTTGTTCCTGTTGTTGATATTGTTGTGGATGAGAATCATCCCCACGTATTGTACGAACAACAACACGTGGTTGTTGTTCTTGCATAGGAATCATATCTGGATGTTGTGGTTCATATGGATGTTGAGACTGAATCGGAGAAAATCTTGATTCATTTTCATAAGGTACATGTGTTCGTTCACGACTTGGTTTACTTGATCGTTGACTATTATCTATATTATGATATGGTGGTCGATTTTCTTTTGATGGTATTGGTGGTGGACCTTCTTGAAAACCACGATTATTACGTGTTGGACTTGAATATTGTTCATTTGTAAATTCTTTTGGACTACCTACTATATTTGATGCATTACCAACAACATTTGGATCTAATTGTAATAAACGTTGTTTTTCACTTGCATTTGGATCAATATTAGCTATTGTTTGAGTTTTTTTAGTATTAGCATCTTTTTTTTTCTCTAATTCAGTAACAATATGACGACGTTTTTGTGCATATCTATATTAAAAATATAAATATTAATTAATAAATAAAATTAATAAACCTTATTCGACGTAAAATAAATGTTAAAATAAAAAGAAAAACTGTTAAACCAACTGCAATTGGTATAATAATTAAATTAAGCCTATTTCTATTACGTTTATAAATTTGAACATTACCAACACGAAAAACAGTTCCACCAACAAGTCTATTTACGTCATCAATTTGTCGTTCTATAGCAACTAAATATAAATTATTTAAATAAATAATAAAAAAATCCTTTGTCTTTTTATTAATTATACCGATCATTAATTCTTTATTAATATCATGTACCTTGCCATTTTCATCTGTACATAAACCTCGAACACTTAAATCAAGAAAACGATCATTTTGTTGTGGATAACCAGCTTCTTGTTCAAAATCACTAATATTATAAAAATAGAAATAATTCAATATTTAATTAAAAATATTTACATTGATCTACATTCAACTCCTTTTTTTGCATCACTATATTTTAATTCTTCATCGAGTTCTTTTTCCATTCGATCTAACATACCAGGTTTCCACTAAATATTAAAAAAGAAATTTTTAATAAAAAAATATATATATATTTATTTCTAACAAACTTCATGTAATTTAACGTCCATTAAACGAATTAACATGAATGGACTTTCCTCTAAATAAAAAAAAAACAACAGCAAAAATAAATACTAACTAAACACATTATTTTTTTGTTTTTTTTTCTACTAACCTTCAAATTTTTGTGTATAAATATATGAAATCCATGAGATACATAAAAGAAATGTGAAAAAATATTTCATTTTTGTCAAAATAAAATCTAGAAAAATATGAAGAAAAACCGCATAATGTAACCTTGAAATGAGTATTATGGGATGCAGGCTACAGGAGGTTATTGCCAAGGTTTTTTTCTACTTATAAAATGTATGCAAGCGCAATGGGTAACGAGATGAGGGAAAGAAAAAGAAAAAAACGGGTAGTTCTTCATTGCTTTCTCTTTCTTTTTCTTTCTTCTTCTTTACTCTTCGTTGCATCGGACGTTTGCTGTGCGTTCTGTTCTATATTACATATCAAAAGTAAGCAAGAAAACGCCCAACTGAGAAGAAAAAGAGGAAAAAAAAGAAATCACAGACGGAGATAGAAAGATTTTTTTGTTCTTTTTTTTAATACTAACTGATTAATATATATGTGGACAAAAATCAATGAAAATAGAACAGATGTATGTGTTTTTTTTCTTCTTAAATATGTCTTTTGTTGATGTTTTATGATTTTGATGAATAAGAAGAGAAATATAAGTTATGTAGTGATTTGATCGAACGAAAAAAAAAAACTTATCAAAGTAATTGATGTTGACAACAACGATAATGAGGAAGAAAATGTGCGTAACATTAAAAGAAATACAAAAAATGTAATGTAATAAATTGCATGTTTAAAAAAAAACATGAGTTAACTACAAAAATAACACAAAAATGTCAAAGTAGTTGTAATTAAAAAATTTTAGTTTTTTCATTTATTGATAATGTAAAATAATATTGTAAAGAATACATGAATATTTTCAACAGTAAGACGATCGGACAATTCATTGTATTGACATTGTGTCATAACAATATAATCCAATCATAATTTATCACTATTTTCCATTGGTATAAGCGATCGATTAAGTTAAGTTTGAAATACATAATTCAATAGATATAAAAATTGTACAAAATATTTAAAAATCACAAAAACCTCAATTCCTCATCTCGAGTAAAATAATAATCGTTTTCTATAAATAAACAGTTAGATTATTTGAATTATATCTACGATAATGTTTTTCTTACAAAAACAGAAATGGCACTACATCTTTCTTTCAATTCGCAATGAAATTCAACACTTACGACATATGGGAAAATATCTGAAGAAGATATATCAAATTTAGTGCTCATCGGCAAAGATCAAATCCTTTTATATAGTATAAAAATTCTGTTAATTTAAAGACTAACACATCTCTTTGCATAGATCTAAAATTAAACTAGTATAATCTAATCAATAATTTATATAATGCTAGGACTACTTTCGATGATACCTCATATTAGAGATTTTTTCATTACATTAATACTAATTATAAAGCAATTGTCAAATCAAAATTTCTTTTAACGATACCAGTTGAAATTTAAAAAAAACAAAATCTAGTCATCAGAAATAGCGTCTATAGTTTGTATACTTACTAAATTATGTGTTTTAAAGTTGACTTAATAGATCATGACAACGACTTGTTCGATCATCGATCTTAGAATTCAGTACTATTCATTATCAAACTTTCAAAATTCAATGCATAAATAGTTTCCCATCTCAATAAAAGAAAGTTTATAGAGATCTATAACACTGTCCATAAACCATATCTATTTCTTGAATTCTATAAGATTTCATCCAGAAATTTGTTTACAATATATGTATCAAATACAATGAACAACTATTGTAAATTTTATTTTGAAATTTTTTAGTAGTTTTAGTATCATAAAGAATAAACAAAAAGCTTGACTACTATTTAAGTGGTTGTTATAATAATTGAATTGATAAATTTATCAGTTTAAAATTCAATCTCCCGTCAATAAAACATAGAAATATGATCGGTAAAATATTGAATATCAATAAGTAGAAAAAAAAATTATTTAAAAAAAGGATGTTATAGAACAATTTCATGAGTTTACTAATAAAGAAAAAAAAATTAAAATTCAGTGAATATATTAACAATGCAGCTTTAGCTTTGGCTAATCTATTTCGATTTTTCTCCTGTCCTAGTGGAACACTTTTTGCGGCTGATGGTGGTTTACAGCTTTTAGGATGAATAGCTATTCCTACAACATATTTGCATATATAATTTTTCAAAAAATATGAACAGTTATATTTTGATGTTTTCCAATGATCATCGTTTTCTATATCCATACATGACCTTTCACTAACTTTTCTTCTGATAAATCATTTTTATATTGATCAACTTGCATCAATTACATTTAAAAATGCATTGATTTTGTATAGGAGAATTATCAGATATTTTTATATAACGATGAATAAAGAAAATATCCAGAAAAAAAATTGAAAAGCTTTTTCGTTATTTTGCATAATAGACAATAAGAAATATCAAAGAATATCCTTTCTTGTTCACGAAATATATAGGTTAAAAGTAAGAGGTCAACAAATCTACGGACATCTTTAGACGAATAGAAGAAACAAAAAAAAAATAGAGCAGAAATGATTCATTCTATACTATTTTAATTATAATACTGACCAAAAATAAACTCTCAAAATGTTTTTCATAAAAATTATTTGAATCTATTCTTACATATATATGTCTTAATCACGGTAAGCTATTTTGATTAATAAATAAATGAGGATCGTTATGAAAAATTTGAATATATGAAATCTGGAATATTATTATGTAACTTTTCTATAAAAATATTATATTGAATATATAATTATTTGATTAATTGAATCATTCGTTTATAAATCAAATTATTATTTTTTTTATCATTCACAAGAAGCGTCCGTTGTGTAATCTATTCATCTATATAGACTTGAATAAAATATGAAGTTTAACTCAAAAATTTATGTTCTATTTATATCTCAATATAGCTTCATTAATGAAGACATGTTAATTATTTTTCATGAAAATTTCATTCAATTATTTTATCTTTAGTATATCATAAGTGTATTGATTAAATTATTTTTGTCATCGTAAATTATTGTTTGTTCGCACAGTTCAAAGATATTGATGATATACTAAAAATGATAATAAATCAATGTGATGTAATGAGCTATTTATCATGTTTTATATAAACGAATTGAATATCAAGATGAAGAAACAATTCGTCACAATGACATAATTTAGTAACGGTTTATATTTACTTTTTCCTAGACAAAACGAATTACGAAATTAAAATTGAAAGACATAAATTGGCTACTAGAAAAATTGTTGGATATATTTTTATTAACTAAATTTCAGCTGTTAATCTTGATTTGTACCGTTGTAACAAATTCTCATATGAGAAAAATATTATTATTATTTTTAACATTAACGATTAATGTTGATGGACCGAAAAAAGCTTTCAGATGTGAGATATGATCAATGGTGGTTCTACTATTCTATAAATTATCGATTAGATCCCATTCATTTATTTTTAAATGTATACAATAAGAGACGGTAGTCTTAAAGCGTATGGAATTTGTATTTGAAATACAGAGATTTAAAAATAAGAATTCATTGAAAGTTGTTGTTTTAATTACGTCAAAGCTACACTTGATCAATGAACATCAGATTTCATTTATCTTTTGAAAGCATCTTCTCGTGTACGAAATATTATTTCTCTTTTGAAAAAATAAATATCTCTTTCTCTATATATTTGATCAGAAATCAATTAGTATATCTATTTTATGAAAACATTATAAATTTGAATGTTTAAAATTATCAGACTCCGCCGTCCACATTATGATATAGATGACGATTCTTTGTTATTTAGTAATTATTTTGTATAGACGTTCTATGTCTATTATGTTGTAATTCTTGTTTTCCTTCTCTTCTTTTCGTCTGATATACATGTTGTTTCTCTTTTCTTTTTCTTTCTTTTACTTGTTCACTTGTTGATTTTCTTGTTATACACGTCTACTGGGTGAACTGCATCCGTTTCTTGGCCAGTGCGTCATTGTTAGGATCCGTTTTTCTTTATTTAATATAAGAGCCTAACATGTGTAGGAAAAAATACTGAACAAAAACCAAACAACAATAATAACATATATGTCTGACGACCAAAAGAAAAGGAGAGAGAAAAGGAAAAACACCTATAATAAAATATAAATAACGAAGGAACGTCCATCTATATGGTATTGTAGATGGTAAATCCTGACAAAAAGTTTTTCCAAGTGTGATATAAACATACAAGCCTTTCTAACAACGATTTTAGATTTTAGCAAATATTCACGTAAAAATCAGTTATGTTATGTGTATTATATGCTACAGATTATCAGAATAAAATAATTTCAAATCTGAATTGCATCAAAAAAGTTTCTGATAAATTGTTTTACAAGAACTAATATTACATATGAATTACAAATTGTTTCAGAATATCAAAGAACTATTATAATCATATACGAGGTCACAGGTTCCGAAAAGATTAGTATATCGTGTTATCAGTGATAAAGTAAGTATAACCGTTTAATAATATGTATTGTTGCGGTGAATTGTGCGCAATGACTTATAGATTACGAATTGTTCATAACAAAGATAAAATAGATAAGAGAGAGAGAGAGAGTGAGAGCGAGAGAGAGAAAAATAAAAACAATATATAACACGGCTGTATCACTTATTATTTTATTCAAGATGGGTGTGTTAACAGATATTCATGCTATGACTTGGGATGAAATTGTAGCTGTTCGAAATGTTTATCAATCTTATGCTGTATCTCAATTAATACGTATTTTTGAGAAATATAAAGATCGTCAAGGAGATTGTTTTATGTGGGGTGATGAAGTAAATATAAGAACATTTATTTTCTTATTTTTATTTTTTATTTTTTCTTGTATTTTAAGTTGGAATTTTCATTAGTTCGTTTCGATCATACAAATGAACGTGTTCAATTATTATTAAAAGCTCATCAATTATTACCTCGTCTTAAAGAAAAAAACAAAACAATTGCAAAAGGGTATTTATTAATTTGTTCATTTTATTCTTAGTGTAAATTATATTTTAGAACACATCGTATAACATGGCATCCAGAGTTATGTGATTATATGATTGAAGGTGTTCCATCTAAACCTTATGGTTGTATTTGTTCTTATGTAAATACAGTAGAAGCAAATATGGCATTACGACGAAAACAAGTACAAGAAATCTTATCAGAAGTATCGGATTGTGAATATTTATTGAATATTTCTGAATTTCCTCAGTAACGATTTTCTTTTTATTTATTTTTTTAATACTAATTGCCTCTTTTCTAGACATAGTCATGGTCAATTCACTTATCCATCATTACAAAGTGATTCACGCCAATCTGATAATCAGTCTATAAGCTACAATGATAAGCTCATTTCCTCTATTTATTTTCGAGGAAAGTAAGTCTTTCACATTTAAATATTTCATAATAATCTATTTTTCTCAGGTCACTTGTGGAAAATGTGCCTCATCGTCGGCAATCACCAATTTTAGTTTCCATCCCAAGTAAGTTATATAAGTAAAATGATTGCAAATAAATATCTTTTTTCTTCGAATAGTTTTTCGAGATATTAAAACTCCATCACCATTTCTCGATACTTCATTCTTTGGAAAGGCGGGTATTCGTGAAGATCATATTCACTTCGATAGTTTCTTAAATAGTTGGGGTTGTTGTTGTATTCAAGAGACATTTCAAGCACAATCACTTACTGAATGTCTTCATCTTTATGATCAATTATTACCATTAACTGGAATTATGGTTAGTATTCTTCATCTTTTTATATTCTTTTTAAATATTTGTTATCTTTTAGTTAGCGTTAAGTAGTGCTTGTCCTATCTGGCGGGGATACTTAGCAGATATTGACTGTCGATATAATGTTTTATCTCAAGCAGCTGATGATCGAACACCTGAAGAGCGTCTACGATCAACACTTAATTCTCGTTGCTCTTCCACTCCATTTTATCTATGTGATGAACATAATCATTTAAATGATGTTGATTTTGATTTAAATGAAGATGTTATGTCAACACTCATTGATCATGGTTAGTTTTTTTAATTGAAAATAAAAATGCATAATTTATTTTTATTTCTTATGTAGGAATGCCATTAACATTATCTCGTTATTTTGGTCATTTATTTATTCGAGATCCATTAGTTATTGTCAAAGAATATCTTCATCCAAAAGATGATTTATCAACTTATCATTTTGAAGTTAGTTTTTCGATATAATTATTTTAATAGATATAATTGTTTTGTTTTTGATAAATATATAAACAGAATTTAAATGCAACAGTTTGGTATTCACTTCGATTGAAACCACCACCATTAGATGATGATCGAATGGGATGGAGAGTAGAATTTCGACCATTAGATGTTTGTATTTATTTTCTTTTGGTTTTTTCTTTCTATCTATTATATTATTTTTCAATTTAATTTAGATCCAAATAACAGATTTTGAAAATGCATCTTTAGTGGTTTTTATGGCATTATTAACTCGAGCAATACTAACATATAATATTGATTTAACAATTCCTATTTCTCAAGTTAATGAAAATATGGATCGAGCTCATCATCGAGATTCTGTTCGACAAGAAAAGTTTTATTTTCGAATTGATGATGAAATAAAATTAATATCAATTGATGATATCATTAATGGTGTTGATCATTTTCCTGGTTTAGTACCACTTGTAAGACAATATTTAAATGAATATGAACAAATAAATATTGATACAAGACATACTGTTGAACAATATTTATCTTTAATTTCAAAACGAGCTGCTGGTATCTATTTTATTTGATTACTTTATTCAATTCATTTTTTTTTGTTTTATTTTTAAAGGTATATTATTAACTGATGCATCATGGATGCGAGAATTTGTATTATCTCATCCTGATTATAAACAAGATTCCGTTGTTTCTGATAAAATTCAATATGATCTTTTATGGAAAATGGCACAAATTGCTAATGGGCATGAATGTTGTCCTCTTATTATTGAAAATCAAATGAAAACACATACTTGTTTATCGCCAGAGTGAAGAAATTTTTTGTACGAAGGACATACATCAATAGAGCATGAAGTATTATTGATATATCGTATGTTACTGGCAAAAAATTATACTTTAGAAAAAATCAAGCTTAAGTAGAATTTGTTGTATTGAAGTGTGATAGTAAAGCGTTATTAATTGTAAATTGTACGTATTGGTAGAAAAAAAAATTAAATGTTTATTAAATAAATAGAAGAATATTCATTTTCTCATATTTAACTATGTTCTTAATATTCTAACCACTTCTTATCAACTAGAAACGGATGCAATCATACAATTCATAAATGAAAAGATTCTTCGTTCCTTTAACGGTAACTGTTTTCCAGTTGTCATAAATCTTTAATAATAGAAAATATTGCTTTGAAAAATTTATTCTATAATTTGGAAATTTATTAAGCCATGCACACTATTTATGATCGTCCTGGTTTTGACATAGTTCATGTATGATGTGATAAATGTCTAGATGGTTTATCGATGGACTATGATCAATATAATCAAGATTTTTTTACAAATCTTAATAATACTATGTTTTTCATGTTACAAAAAACAAAAATATTGGAAAAATCTATATTATTAATATTTCTAACATGTATGTTTCTCAACATTTGGGCATCTATTTTTAACTTGAAATTCAAAATATATTGATGTAAAAAAAAGAAGTGAAATAAATATGATCTTAATTCTTCTTTTCTTTTTCCTGCTTTCGGTCAGATAGATCGTAAGACTATGATTAGTTCTTTTTCACTATAACCCTATATAAATGACTTGTTGAAAAGGATTAAAGTCTAATGGTGTCCTTCTTATTATTATTTTACTTATATTGAATCGTAAGAAAAATCATGTTCACAGATTTATTTATTCATCTCTCTATGTTACTAACTGCTTATATTGAAAAACTAAACGACAATAAATTGGCGTCAGAACAATTCGTCACAATGGTATAATCTAGTTTTAATTTATCATTACTTTTTCATTGATGCAGTGACCTATTAAGTTATATTTAAAATACATAAATTAATGTATGGAAAAATTGTATATAATATTTTCGATGACTAATCGTCGATTTTTGATCTCGAGTGTAACTATAATAATCAGCTCTTACAAATCAAAAGTTAGACTATTTGAATTATATCCTCAGCGAAAGCTTTCTTATTGAAGCAGAAGTGATATTACATCTTTTAATTCACACCATAGCTCAATACGTACGATATATGGAAAAATACTTTGCGAAAATCTGTGAAACTTAGTTTTCGCTAGCAAAGATTGATTTTGGCATAATGAGCAAAAAAAACTTTTGATCAAATCCTTTTATATAGTGTAAGAATCTTGATAGTTTAAAAACCATCGCATCTTATTGTATACATATAACATGAAGCTGATACAAATTTATCGATATTTTATACAATTTCAGGATTACTTTTGATATTATTTCATAAATTCTTATAACAATAAAAAATGAACCTTAAGAAAATGAAGTCTAGTAATCAGAAATAGTCTCTACCATTTTTGTACCTATTGAACTGTCTATGTTCAAACTTGACTGAATAGGTCACTGCATCAATGAAAATATAACGATCAATTATGATTAGATTATATATTATTATGACATACCGTCTGCGACAAATTGTCTTGTAACGAATTGTTCGGCCATCCAATAAATTATCGAAAGAATAAAAGAACATCATTGAAGCTATTGAAAAATATATAGTCTATTATTTTGAATTTCGTATTTATCAAAATTATAATAATCTTTAGCTTCATATACGAGCACACTCTCCAATTTTTTGAAAAATTCATAAGATTTTAATAAAAAACTGTGGCGTACGCTACATTCTCTTAAATTAAGCTCAGCTTTTACTCAAAATTGAAGTTGATCAGAACCTAATTAAAATATATATAAAATCAGTTGTGTTTTTTACTTGTATATTCCCCAGATTTTTAAACATTTCAAGTCTTTTTCTATTTCTTAGTATGAATAAAAAGGTGCTAGGCATAGATATTAACTGGAAACAACAGATACTCTTAAAATTGTTTCATTGTTCTGCTTATATAAACTATTATCGTGTAAAACATAAAAAAGCAGAAGAACAATCCAATAAACAACAATAAAAAGAGATGAGTCTTTATCGGAAGTTGCACTTGATAGATTACATTCATATCGGTAGTAACACTATGGTGCTTAATGCAGATCCTAAGCGAGATCAGTACTGTATAATTTTTCAGTAGTTATAAATTAAAGAATGGTGAATTAGACAAATGACTTTGAAATGTATTCAACACAGAAAACTTCAAATAAACTTACAGTATTTACAATATTTATGAAACTGTTCAATCTATTTAAAGTTAAAGACAGCTCTCGATGTGGGAGGGAATGGGGTGGGCTAGTCCCTACCACTTTTTACGCCGTATCTGCGAAAATTTTGAGTTATCATTTTAGCAGTCTTCTATTTTACCTAGTTTTTCTCAGAGATAGTCTGCGTCTGAGTGCCTGGGAAATTTTTTGTCCCTCCCACCCTCAAAAACTATCGAGACCCTTGCTTATAGATTGACATAAAAGTGATCAACATTTAGTCAATAGTAGCATAATTGTAAATGAATCAAATATATTTATTACACTTATGTTCGCCATTTAATTTATTTCACAAAAAGATGCATATATATCCTATGCTTTAAAATTACGACAGTGTTACAGAAATAAAATTATACATTACATTTGCTTCGTTAAATATTTTAGTAAATGATATACTGAATTCAACAATAGAAATACAGTAAAAAATAGGATTAATACTGATTAATATATATTCATTAGTCATCTTTGATGAAAATGTGTGTTTAATTTTACTAACAAATTAATGATAATATTTTTGAATAGACGTTTTATAATTAGAATAGCTTTATTCTGAATAGTATCTAGTTATCTAGTGGAAGTACGCCTTGTGAAAGTTGTTTTTGTTTCTCTTTAAATTCATGCTTTTGAAAGAAATAGAATTAATATTTAAATAGTCTTCTTTATGTTTTATTTAACAAGATTCATAGTTGTTATTGACTGTTTTTCTAGAATAAAGAATTGTTAGTTCAACGAAAAATGTTACGAAATAGTAATATTCAATAAACTAGTACTAATAAATCTGAATATCTCACCAAGAAAGACTAAAGTTTCTTTGTGGAAAAGTAATAATTTACGGCACAATATCAACTCAGTAATCTTTAAAAATAAAATTTGCTTTCGTAATTTTTCAATAAAAGAAAAGAGAAATAGATGACTACCGATTTTATGAAAAAAATAAAGCGTTGACTCAACAATATTTCATCTAGTGACGATAGGTGAATATGCTATCATGCAATGCACACATATGTGAAAGACATTAACAACAGGAACAAATTAATATGATGTATATATACAAGTAGAAGAATATGTTTGGCTATTGTATACATGCGTTAAATAAGCTCAGAGAATAATGGTCGACAACATATTTATCGATTATTCTCTTCGATACGGTTCAATGCATTGTTTTCTTTCCATCTTGTATATTGAAGTGTTCAGAAAGAAAAAAGAAAGAAGGAGAGAGAGAGAGAAAAAGGATAACATAGACGATAGAGAGGTGAAAGAAATAAAAATAACGCGTAATGTCTTTCAGTCATTTATTGTTGCGTTCATAATGGGTGTATTGACGGAAGGCAATGCTATGACCTGGGATGAAATTGTAGCTGTTCGAAATGTTTATCAATCTTATGCTGTATCTCAATTAATACGTATTTTTGAGAAATATAAAGATCGTCAAGGAGATTGTTTTATGTGGGGTGATGAGGTAAATATAACAAAATTTATTTTCTTATTTTTATTTTTTATTTTTTCTTGTATTTTAAGTTGGAATTTTCATTAGTTCGTTTTGATCATACAAATAAACGTGTTCAATTATTATTAAAAGCTCATCAATTATTACCTCGTCTTAGAAAAATAAATGAAACAATTTCAAATGAGTAAATTTTTTATTATTAAATATTATCGGTATTATATTTCTTATTCAAGAATTTGCCGTATTACTTGGCATCCAGAAGCATGTGATTATATGATTGAAGGTGTTCCATCTAAACCTTATGGTTCTATTTGTTCTTATCTAAATAAAGTAGAAGCAAATATGGCATTACGACGAAAACAAGTACAAGAAATCTTATCAGAAGAATCGGACTGCGAATATGTGTTGAATATTTGTGCTTTTCCTCAGTAATAATTAATTTTTTTCATTTTGCGCTTCTAGTCTTATAGCTATTTGCTGCACATCTTGCTTAGAAGATATCTCTTTATATATACATTTACTTGAATTATTTTATCTCTCAGTGGATAGGTCAGAAAGAGAACTATGTTCTATCGTAATTTGAATTTTTATTCATCTTTGGAATATTTTAAAACTTTCATTAATTGGCATATTTAAGGATGTGTTTACATTATAAATGCTAGTTTTCATGAAATCTCATTAAAAAAGTGAATAAATAGTTGAGAAGTATTAACTCACTTTGAATTGTCTAGATATTTTTATTTATTTCTTAAAGTATTATCTGATTATGATGAGGAATATATCGGTCATAAGTCTTATTTTCGTTGACATTGAATGTGTATCATTAACCATTTCTCATTTATTACTCAGCTAAATTTATTCATTTCAATTTGTTGATATTATGACTAGAGAATTTTCATTAGAATCTTAGTTTTATGCTTGATAATGCTAGCTAGTCTCATGGTTTTCCCTCACTAATATAATATAAATAGATAAGAGTTATTTTAAGAAAGACGGGATGACATACCTAAATTTTTATATACTTGAAACAGACATAACCGAACTTCTATGTTATTTCGTTGTCCAACAGATGAAACTATTTCATGTAACATGAAAACATTAGAAAAAAAGGATCTTATTTTTGTACAAGTTTTTATCGAAACAGCTGTATATGATTTTTTTTAAGATATGGTCAAAATAAATTTATTTATCCAACATCAGAAGACAGTCATTGTTCATTTCTGACAGAATCTTCATTTTATTCAAATGCAATCATTACGCCTAATCATCCTCGAATGAAGTAAGTACGTGAATCTGAATAATCAGTTCAAAATATAATTGTTAAAGGTCATTGATTTACAATAAGTATAGTCGACGTAAATCATTACCACTGGTACAAATTCCGAGTAGGTATATATCTTCAATGAATAACAATAAGTATCTTTGTTTATATAGTATTTCAAGATAGTGGTACTCCACCAAGTTTTCGTGATGATCTATTTGAAGATAAAACGAATATTCTTGTTAACCATATATATATGGAAGGTGTCCTAGCTGGCTGGGGTTGTTGTTGTGTTCAAGTAACATTTCAAGCACAATCACTTACTGAATGTCTTCATCTTTATGATCA
>JAJEKB010009374.1:0-29844 GCA_022393335.1 Macrotrachela quadricornifera | reverse complement strand
TTATATGCATCCATGTTTATTCTGTGAAAAACGAGATAAATAAATGAAATTGAGAATCATTTGTCTTTGAAGATGAAGATATGATTGAAGGTAATGCTCCAATCAGTTTCTATTGAGTGAATGTATAAGAAAAGAATTTTTTTATCCGATACACAATTTTCCCTTCGATTTTCGAATATCGATAGTAAATTAGAAAATATTTTAAATCTAAAATTTCAACAGAACACTTGGATTCATTTTTTAGTGATAATTAAAGGCCGTTATTGGACTTTTCAGTCTTCCTATTGGTGTATCTTTTATCATTCATAATAGAAAGGAAGAATTTTGAGAGATTGATATTAGAAATATAATTATCAAAAGAAATAGAAATGAATATCAACGTTTGGAAATAGGATTTAAAAAATTGAGTGACTTAAAATTAATATTTTGTTAAACATAGATATTAACTAAGTAGCTGATAATTGATTTTTTTTCTTGGTCAACAACACGTTTAATAGAGGCACACATAAAAAAGAAAGAACAAACATTAATTTTTATATCAACACATGTATAGCTATCTCATATAACATGGAAAACAAATTCTCTCTTCGAATAGCAAGCAACAATCTCCTATCTGTTTTTTCTAAATAAAAATAAAGTACTTTTATGTGCTATTGAAAAAAATAATTTTCACATCATTTGTCTTGTTGTATTCAATAGAATCTGTTTAAAATTTGACTATAGCATATTGATGTGCGGCGAGAAAGTTCTATAATATGAAAACAAAATAAAAGCGAGAAATGTTGATCAAGAAATAAAATCGATGAAATCAGAACGACGTTAAAACCTGCGAAAAATGAAGTACAGAGATTGAAAGAAATATTCAGTATATTTTTCCGTAAAACTTTTTCAAAGAAATATTTTTCACACGTAGATATTTTGTTGACTTTTGTCATCGTAATAAAAATAAAATGTCGTCGAAAATGTTCCATCAAAATTAAAAATAACCGTTAAATACGTATGAAGGAACTTTTCTACAATTGAAAAGAATGATATCAGATAATTTGACTTCAAAGCAAACTTAAACATCAAAGGAGAACGTAGATTACATCAACGAGAATTTGTCAGGAAATCCGGTTGAGGGATGGATCCAAGTATAAGAAATAAGTGCTCAGATAAAGTTTTTCTTTAAGATGTTGATCTTTAACTATAAAAAGATAAAGATAAAGAAAAGGAAACCGGAAATCATCAAGAGCTGGTTAAAAGAGCTGTGGGAAAATATCGATTATCCCATAGTCATTGAGGGTCATGAATCATCGCTAACATGCGTGAATCATAGCTCATTTTCGAATATAAAAAGAGGTTGCTCAAAGCATTCATCATTTCATTCGATCAACTTTCTCGTATCATCTCGACGTAGTCATTCTCTCCAATCAATCAACAAAAAAAATAGCATACCTTTCTTTTCATATGTAAGTTTAGTTTTCAACAATATGAGCATAGATCGATTTGATGCGATATCATCAAAAATTTCTTATCATATATGAAGAGAATCAGTTATTTGTTCAACAGTCGCTTATAATATTGTTCTGCTTGGCGTGATCAAATTATTGACATCGTGATTTGTCCTGTTCTTAATAGCTAATTGATTTTTCTTTATGTCTCATTAATTGAGTGACTACAGAATTGAAAAAAATTAATAAAGAACAGATTAAAAATGACTGTTTTCACTTGAAAAAGTGATCATTTTTCTATCATAAATGCAAAAATGAAGCTTTGTAAACTTTGACTATTAAATTTTTTCGTTTGTATAGTTTCTCAGACAATATTTTCATGCATACCATTAAATTTTTCTTTTATATAGATTGTTTACTTGTATCCTAAATACATTTACAATAACAAGAGAATTTATCTTATTCGTAACATCAAACTTTCACAATGGCATCTACCATTGCAGTTAATAACGATCAACATGTATTATTATCCAAATATTTTTTCATTTTTTAACGTACTTTTGTTTGTAGATGAATACATCAGTTTCTATCATGATACCAATTCCAGCGATAACGATTCAAATTCCATTTTTAGCGCCGCAATATGATGTTCAACAGAATGTTCAATGTACATATTGTGGACAAAAGAGTCAGCTGTATGTAATTGAAAAAGAAGACAATGATATCATATTCATTAAAGAAGAAAAACATGACAATCCAGAAATTTATAGCAGCATCAGAACGGATGAATTATTTGAAAAAGTTGATACTGATGAACGTCATTTTTATCACGATGATAATATTTATTGCGAGAACTATTCGCCGATTTCGATGTTCGATAGTGGAGACACAGAAAAAAACAGTTGTGTTTTAATGAACATCAAGATCAATTTATTTTTGATAGCCTCATGGAAAAATGCTTCAACGATATTGATGAAGTTGTTGAATACTTAAAACAAGATATATATTTAGCCTGAATATGAGAAAAAATGGAAATATGAAATGAAATATTACAATATATGTGTAAATATATGTTTATATATATTAGACATCATTTATGGTAAAGATTTCTAAAAGAAATCATTTATCATATCAAATATTGTTCATATCTAGTGTTCTTAGGTATTAAAATGTACGTTAAAAAATTAAATAAAAATAATAAATAATCTATGTTATTTATGCGAAAATAGGATATTTTATGGCTTACGGCATCATCAAAGTCACACAAAAAAAATGGAAATTTGTCACTTAGTAATAAAAATTTGTTGATACAAACTTAGAAACTTAAAATAAATTATCCACATTCTTTTTCAGGTATAATTTTTTAATTTTTTTTGTAGCGTAACTTGGCCTATATTGCTATTGAGAAAATGTTCATTCAAGATAAAGAATGTCTATTTATTTGATCGATTAGCTTGCTCAATCATGATTCATTCTTGTATGAAAGGAAAAAGAAAAGATAAGCTGAAACAAACAACAATTAAACTCAACGAACGAAAGTAAAAGAGAAACAGAGAAAGGCGAAATAATAATTGATCAAAGAAAAGCAACATAATTGATGAGTTTAATGATAAAAAAAATTGTTGAAATATTTCTAGATAGATATATCCTTTATTCAAACTTCAAAATTGATAAAATATTGATTAATTATGTCCAAGACTCTCCTCTACAAGAAAGAGAAAAAAAAGACCGTACCATTTTCTGATATTGTAACGTAGTTAATAATGATATGTCTATCTGTACATAGTAAGATTCAATTTCATGCTGATATTTTTCGTAATTTTGATAAAACTCATAAAAACATTAGTCGCACTAGTATCTTTAAAATACAATTAAATATTTCCTTATAAATTAAGTTACTAGGCTCAAAATAACACTATGTATTTATTGTAGATTTACTTACTACATTTCTACACACGATAATCGTTTATCGACTTGCAGGATGTCTCAATCATCAAGTAGGAGTCCTATATTTCATCAATTTTCTAAGGTTTAAATCGATATCCAATTTGTAATGATAGACTCAGAATCTGACATGAACATTTTCTCTCAATTTTCAAACATTGTAGCTGATAATAAGTTAAAAACATTATGTAATAGATTGAGATGTCTATATAGATATATATCAGGTAAACATATCAACCATTGAACGTGCACTTAAGAGATCAGCATCTATTGAACTTGGAAACGAAACAAAAAAGACAATGATAGAGTATTCCACAGATGAAAAACAAGTCTCAGATACTGTTTCAAAAGCTACTGATGAACCTAAGTTTATTAACGTACGTATGATGATTAGTAGTACAGCTGCAAATATTCAAACAATACCTGAAATATCAGATGAAGAATTATTATAAATGACCTTAGAATTTGAGAAAAAGCATGGACAATAATTTTTATCATGCTTTAACAAAATATACATTGATCTATAAACAAAATCCCTTTTTTCGTTGTATTTCATTGTATTGTTGTATAGTACTTAGCTTTTCATATAATCGTATAGCTCTTTGTGTTATATGTAGGCAGTTTATATTGTTGATCGTTTCATCGATATAATATTATTAAGAATGCAGTGGCAATTCTTATTATTGCCCTTGTTCAATTCAGTTTTATTCTAGATTATAGATACTAACTGGTATAGATAAGCTACTTGAATCTACTACATGAAGAATAGTCAATTAAAAGTTATTTAAAAACAATATTCAACAAATCTTTTATATATAAAATCAAGCATTTGAAATATTATAATATTTAGAATTTGCAGTTGATCTAGTTAATTTATAAAAACTTATGAATTTCACTGGTTAAGCTGTTTTAGGAGGCTAATCAGTGCGTTTGATACTAATAAGTACAGTTCAATTAGCGTCACGTGAGAAACAAGAACTTTTATCAACTAAGATCTGTCTATCTTGATCAGATTCTTGTTCATGCCATAAATTTTATTTCAATGTACTGAACGATGTTTTTGATTGTTAGCGAATGTATTTTTCAAACGTCAAATCATCTACTATCAAAATAATATTATAACTAATTTAAATTTGTACATCCATCAGATCAATGATAGAACATCGATAGAATCTTATCAAAAACTACATTCACATTTTGTTCAATGTTCCACTTCGAGATATTTTACGTTTACAGTTGTAAAGCATATCAAATCAGTCAAATGATAAAGAGAACTGTCAGTTAAGTATCTTTTGTTTGATAGACCTATGCTATTCGTGTGTAGTGTTTAAAGAATATCCAACATTTACAGGAAAATGACTAGAAATAGAAGAATATAATATCGTATCATGTTGAGAATCGCATCCACCAAAGTAATGAGAGAGAAAGAAAAGAGAAAAAAATTCAAAATGTAGTGTAAAGATATATGTCCGCTGAAGATTATTCTGATATAAAAGCAACAAATCTTATATCTAAAAAATACTTTTAATGTCTTATATCCCTGTTGACATATACTAATTAATAACATCAAAGGAGATCTGTATGCCCATAAGTATATACGATAATAAATTCTTTCCTTTATTTTGTCCCTGATTTTAAATTATGTCAAAACATTTTCACAAACAGCGATGCTTTATATATATATACATGAGAAATATTTATAATTTGAAGAAAGTTAACAAAAGACGAAACGTATAAGTGAGAATAGAAAAGCGAAAGCGAAAAGATGCTGTGAAAATACTACTTTGTTATTTTATAGTTCAAGAAAAAATAATATAATTCGAAAAAAGACTTATTTGATATTTAAGTAATTCATTTAAAATTAATTATTGAACGAGAAATTATTTCTCTTACGTGAAAAGTACCATCTTTTTGTTCGATTTTAAAAGAAAAAAAACGAGTTGATATCTATGTATGGTATCTACATAAAAGGTCATGATTGATTCACATGCAACAGTGAGATAAAGATTAAAGAAGTTGTTTAATTTGATATAAAATTCTCTCTCACGCAATCAGTTTAAAAAAGTATTCGTAATTTGCCAATTTCAATCGATTTTCATAGTTACGACTATTCATTTTGGATGAACTGTTTGTAAGACATATCAATTAGAAATGGTTGTCATGAAAATCATAAATTAAAATTCATAGACATATGAGTACTTTTTCTAGTGATATTGTTTTTCTTTCGAGATGATATCAAAGTGATTTATCTGTATATTGAATAAGACATCTGTGTATGGCTTAGGAAACTATTGAAAATATGATTTTGTAACTAGATATATTTATCATGCGATGAGACAAATCATAAAAAGTCTTATATTGAAAGATAGAACTCATTTTATTATAAATAGTTTTATAAGTTGAGTATATCAATATGTGATTTAAAACTTTGTACTTATTCGAATAATGATTGTTTCAGTTAGGAAATTTTGAACAATTATACTAGAGTGCCGAAGTTCGTATAGAAATCATGCACAATGACTTGATGATAGATAGAGTAAAAGATGGCATTCATATCAAGAAAAAAAATTGTAATCAGTTTGATTCATATGATATAAAATATAAGAATTCACGATCTAACTTTGATTGATAAAATATTTTTGAAAAATTAATTTTGATCTTGATCGTTGGATCAAATTCTTTTAAGGATATATTCTCAATGGAATTCGAAAAGATGAAACTAAAAAATTTCCATTTTACCCGATTTTACCAAACAAAATCAGTTCTTAAAACATTCTCGAAAGTTCGCTAAAACACATATTTGATTTACCTATGTTTTAAGTCAAATCAGAAAATGAGTACTTTAATTAGTAAATATTTTTTATTAAGTAGAAACAAATGTTAGATTTAAAATTAGACGTTTAAAGTTCTTTTATTCTTATATAGATGTCCTTCCATTCTATCTTACAAACAAGTGCATTGGTTGATATTACATTTTATCAATATGATCCGAATGATAAAAGAAAAGACGCTTAGTATTTCGTTTTATTTTATTATTATTGAGAAGTAGAGTATAACGTTTAATATTTCATCCTGTTTAATTAAACTAAGCTAAACTCGAGCCAAGAAGTAATTTTTTCAAGTTGTTCTTGTCTTATAAGATTCATAAAGTGAATTATTGTCGGTCGGTCAGATCGAGCGGATTTTAAGCGAGATTGTTTCTCGCTTTCAAAATGAAAATTTTCTAACATATGGTTGAGTGAAAGATCTGTTTTTTTTATCATCACAACAGAAAAAACTTCCTGAAAAAGATAATTGATAGAACTAAATAAACTAGCTGCAATTTATTCGTTTCTAAATAGCTTAATAATATTAAATGTTTTCCGTGTGATCATTTAATATATTTGAGTGGTTACAAAAAGTTCATTTTAATCAATTTCAGTTTAAGATTTATGAGAAGCAGAAAAGATTTGTTTCATTTCACATTCATTTTGAATGACAATAACGAGGTGACACGATATTGTTTTGTCTCGTTTCTGATAAACTAATATTTAGAAATGAAAACACATGATTGTTTGAGCTAAAAGCAAAAGCTATATCTTTTGAAATGAAACTTAATTCGCTATTCTACATATACATAGGAAATATTCATTTGACAATTCATTGATTTATATATAAATTTTGAAAATAATAGAAAGGTCATCCAAAACATGAGTGATTTAATTACTAAAAACTCAAATTAAAGATACGAGGAATTTTTACTTGTCGAAATGATTGTTGATTGAATAATCGTTGTTTTACTATCCGATATTTTCTCATTTATTTCCATCTTATATTGAGATTTAATAATACATATTCCTGAAGATTTAATTCAATCGATAAACCATGATTTTTAATCGAATATATGATATAGTGCGAGAGTGCTGTGTTAATTTTCATTTTAACTCCTCACTGCATGTCATTATTATCCACTTTTGGGACTCTTTTCTGTTAGAAAGAACTACTTATCCACTATACAATCATACCAACATGTTTATTTTTAAAATAGTTATCAAAGAATATGAAGTTTTGAAAATAAATTACAATGAGAAGAATTTTGTAATTTCGTGAATGTTGAAAAAAGATGTCGTTTGTTTACAATGCCATCTATATTTTTCGTCTTTAGGAGTACTTTTGCACTATTGTAGTTTAATGTTATAAATGCGGAAAAAATCTAATCAGTGAATATAAAAAATCAACATCGTTTAGATGCATTTTTTTTTCTTGCCAGAAAATCTTCACAATAAATACATGCTTTGAGACAATAAGGTATCTTTCAATCGTGCAGGTAATATACATCTGATTTTGCATATTAATTTAGGGCTTATTGAAAGTCATCTATAACACTAGATTGTTCTTAGATGAGAGATAGAGTTTTGAATAAAATTGTTGTTCCTAAGATCATTGATTCTGTAACTAAAGCATGTTGGTGTGATTAAACAGTTTGTATCCTATTGACTAATGTTATATATAACTTCAATACAAAAAAAGTAAAATTAAAAAGAAGTTGATGGAATAGTGGACTTTTATCCTAAGTTATGAATTAAATTCAAAAGGTTCTTTTTATTTCGTTTTGTTTTTTTAAATCATTCAAACCTTTGATAACCATTTGTAAAGAAATATTTTCATATTAATTTACAGTAGCTGCCTTTCTCCTTCTATAAAAGAAAACAACATCCAATACCTAAGATATATATATCGATTACAAAGATACAAGGAGAATAAGCTCATAATTTTTGTATTTGCTATGAAGCGTAAGATGTATTTTATATATTTACTTAGATATTGTAATTTTTTTAATATAATTTGTTATTTACATTCGATCTGCTTCGATCGTTCAATTACTTGTATTGGTTTGCAAAAGACACAAGAAAAAGGATGAAATATTAATCGATCAAAGTCAAAGAATTCTACTGTTAATTGTTTAACTTTAACTATACCTATAATCTATTGATCACTCAGGTTGTATTGTGTGTTTCGTTCATACATCAATTCTTAGAAATGAAGATGACACTTGAAAACCTATGTCCAGATATTTGGCAACAGATATTTGAATATTTTAATCCTATAGAGTTATTCTACAGTCTCGTACATGTAACTATTGCTGCAGATGAAGTTTTATTTGATAAAAATCATCATCTTCGCTTACGACGACTTGTTCTCGATCCTTATGTTAAAATTCTTCCAGAAAAGCTTCCACTGAATAAAATAATCGCGCTTGAGTGGCACCAAGATAGTTGTTTCAATATTATTGAACAATGTTCAGAAGTTCGTTCACTAAAACTTAGTGGGCGATCTCCATGGATTATTAGTATGCTTAAAAAAATATCATATAGCAATATGAAACTTGAGCAACTAGTCTTAGTTGTGTTTGGTATTCGTTTTTTGTATCCTCTATTGGAAACTGTTGCAAATCTATTTTTGTTGCGTCGTTTGTCGATTTATGCGAATGAATGGGAAGAAGAAATAAAAACACGTATTCTATCTGTAAGACCGACAAAAATTGAGCATTTTACTCTGCATGCATGTTCATCTATAACCTGGAATGAATTGGTGCACATGGCTCCCGTTCTGTCCAACATTTGCTCTCTTGATCTTAGCCTCTTCCATGATAAAAAAGATTCATTTTGCAGTCTTATTTTTCCAAAACTTCATTATATTCGTCTTATATTACTTGAAATTCCATTTGAATGGATAATTCAAATTGTGAAAACAATGCCTTCTCTCGTAAAACTGAAGTTAAATGGTCTCATAGATGTAGAAGGATTTGTTATCAATCATAGGTGGCTAGATCTATTCAAATCTTGTCCGACACTTGGTATGGTTATTGTGCACTTGTCATTTGAACGAGATACTGACTTTTTTACTATTGATATGGTTCAAACGAGCTTATGTGAAGTCAATCTAAATTTAACATGTTTGGACAATGATTATGATTATTATTCAGATGGAAGAAATCAGCAACGTTGGTGGATTTTGTCAGGAATAATTACCAAATAACATGATTATACATAACTAACATGGAAAAGTAAACTTTTAATAAAGCAATGGTTAAGAATAATATGAATATAACAGGAGATTTGTCTTTTTCTCATGCTATTAAAGATTTGTAATGAGCCTTTTATTCTTTATTAAACGATGGATGTGAAATTTGTTTTCAACTTCTTTCAAAAATAAGCTACTTGATGAATTCGTTTGTTTATATTCCAATTGTATCTTTATATATTATTTATCAGTTTTTGTTTTTGTTTTACATTCATGGGAACATTTCAGATTACTTTGAAATGTCCAATACAAGTTTGAGCAAAAATCAAATTTGTCAGCATAGTTTGAGTGTGCCCGAAAACCAGTCGTATTCCTGTGAAAGATGTGAACGCAAACAAAAATTTCTGCAATTATTGGATCGTTTGACAATAGCATCACAAGCGGAAAATTATGAAGAACGAATTTCGACTGCTATAGCTCTAATTTCCGCAGTATGTGGATAATTTAATTTGTCTTGATCTCTTACACTATGTTGAGCTACTTTAGGATAAAGAATTAATCTCACCGTTAAAGATAACTCCGATGTTAGTATTTGACGAAACAAAACATGCTATAGATGTTGTCGCACAGGAATATCTTAAACGAGCTAGCAAAACTGTTCAACATCTCATTCCCATAAGAAATCCTGGTGATGGAAATTGTTTATTCCATTCAATTGTGTCACTTCTACCAGGTGGTCATATATCTGATGTTAAGTTAAGAGGTCTGTCACATTCGATGTATATATACATAATAAATCTGTTTATATAACTTCAGTTCGAACGATAATTGAGCTAGTTAAGAATAAAAGTCACTACGTGAATCAATACAGCAAATATGTTGGTCTTTTTGATGAAGCACTACGGCGAATATGTAATAATAAAATGTTTTGTGAATTGTACGAGCTTGTCGCATTGACTAACGTCTTACAGTGCGAAATACAAAGTGTATATCCCTATATTGATTATCGAGCTGAGATGAAAATCATGAATGCAGTGTATAAACCAGTAGATGTATCGGTTCCATCTAATGGAAAAATAATTATCTTCTGGTCCAGCACTAAAGATGAGGTTTTAACAAGGGCACGTCCTGGTAACAGCGGCCTTTGGAGTCCAAATCACTTCGTTTCGCTTGTTCAACGACAACAAAGAAGTCTTCAAACGACGAATAATAAGCAAACTACGGTTATACCAGATGTAAAATAAAAAAATTAATTTAAAAAATTAAGATAAATAGAAAATTTTTCTCTAGAGTCCTCAAAAATCAACGATCAAAAATGGTCACATATCGTCTATACGAAGTCCAGAATTTTCACCTCCTTCTAATGCGAGAAAACACAAGGGTCTAACTGAAACAACTTCTGAAATCATACATCTGTCATCCTCGCAACTAAGTAGTGTTCAAAATAGTGAACAACAAGAAGCTCGTAGAAATATAGATTCCATAAGAAAACGGGCTTTTAGAGAAAGAGAAAGTGAAGACCAGCGAAATAGACGTCTCGCTTATCAGCGAAAACGCTCCGTATCAAATAGATCGAATGAAAATGAAGAAGAACGAAATGCACGTCTTGCTGACCAACGAAAACGATCAACATCAAACAGATCGAATGAAAGCGAAGAAGAACGAAACGCACGTCTTACTGGCCAACGAAAACGGTCAGCAGTTTATAGATTAAGTAAACAAGTATTAGTAGAAAATCGACAAATTCTATTCGATGAATATAAGTGGCCAGCTGCTATTCCAATATCTTTGAAGGAACATTGTTTGCAAGATTTTTGTGATCATACATCTATGTCAGTTTTACGGCAATCTGTCTGCATTATTTGCAATATTCGAGCATCTGCTAGTGCAATGAAAGAATATGATCTTCAAGATATTCCAAATTTAGAAAAGCTGTCTTGCCATACAGATTTGATAGATGTCATTGGAAACATAGCCTCAAAAACAGCACAAAATGGTAACTTTAATTATGAGATTATGGTCATAAATATGTAAAGGTTTTTTCATAGATAATAAGTGGTGTTCAATTTTCTGTCCTTCGTCGAACGCGATTCTCTACAAAAAAGGATATAATTCTGTAAAAAAATCCAGAAATATTTGTCACGAATGTCACACTGCACTGATAAAAGATAGAGCACCGACGTTTTCTGTAGCGAACAAGATGTGGGTTGGAGATGTACCTTTAGTACTTCAACAGCTGACAATCTCAGAGGAGAAGCTGTAAGTAGTTGGCTATCGTTGAAAATCATCGAGTTCATGTTAGACGACTCTTTCAATTTATAGTATTTCTCTGTATCGACATAATAGCTGTGTTATTAAGTTACAGTCTCCATTCCACCACCATTCAACTGCGCAAACTGCACTCAAAGGTAATGTAATTACATTTATGCATGACATGCCAAATATTGTGCAAAGCCTACCGATGAATGTTGACGATCTTTGTGATACTTTGAAAATTGTCTTTGTTGGTGCTCAAATCCCTAACCGCATAGAACTACGTAAAATTTGTGGTGTGAGTCGAGAAAAGGTCCGTAATGCGCTTTTGTGGTTGAAAGAGCGCAATCATATGTACCGAATGATTCCTAGTAAGTATCAGATTGTTTGTTGAAGCAATATATAATCAATCTTTTCAGTTAATGATGTGAATATTACTAAGCTGCCTGATGATGATGTTCCAGAAAGTATTTGGACAACAATAGAAAAAATAGAAAATACGACTGTCGCGGATGCTGAACGAGCAGAGCTCATCAATGATCCACTTGCAGATGCTATTATTCAGAATGAACCAAATTTAAATAATGTTTTTCCAATGCATACTAGGTACAGATTCATAACAGGATAACTGAATCTATTTAAATTTTTAGTGCGGTACTCGATGTTAATGGAACAACTATTACATCAGAAGATATTGGTGTATATCTATTACGAAAAATTAAAAATCCCTCAACTAAGTCATCGAATGACATGTTGGACACATCTTTAAATAATACAGAGAATGAGGATGTTTATATAATTCCCAGATCTCATATGCCAGCCAAGGACTGTTACAATTTCGAATTATTTCTTGGACTCTATCCCACACTCTTTCCCTATGGATGTGGTGCACCATATGATTCATCAGGACGCACTGGAGTACCATTAAGTCAACATATTCGTTATCTACTTGCGTATGAAGATCAACGTTTTGAGAAACATCATTCATTCATGTATGTTATGTTCAACGTGATGCAACGTCGACAAGCATGCTGGAATGCTTCTCTAATGGCTTCACGACCTTATTTTCGAGAAAATGCTAGCGATCTTCAAGCGTTAACAACTAAAGAAATTGAAACAGCATTGATAAGTGCAACGAAACATACATTTTCTTCAATTACAAATCCACGGATTAATATGCTCATGAAGCAAATTAGAGCAGTGGGTGGCAATGTTATGGTTTCTGCCTACTCACGAAGTGCTCTTCGTACTCAAATTCATGCGCTCATATTCAATCAGGGTCGACCGAGTATTTTCATGACCATTAATCCTGCTGATATTCATAGTCGTATTGCTCTTTATTTTTCTGGGGTTGATCTAGATCTTGATAAAATTCTACCTGAAACAATCCCATCTACCTATGAACGTGCTCAGATCATTGCCGCACATCCTGTGGCCACTGCTCGGTATTTTAATGTGCTCATTTCGTCTATTCTTAAGTGCATGGTAGAAAAGGGATTACTCGGTCCAATTAAAGCATATTTTGGTACGGTTGAAAACCAAGGTCGAGGCTCATTACATTTACATATTCTTATATGGTTGGAGCACGATTTAACACCAGCACAATTAAAAGAATCAATTCAAAATGAGGAATTTCGAAATGGTCTTCTTAGGTATTTGGAAGACATTATCAAACAAGATCTTAGTAACTTTACTAATGATGCTTCTGATACAAATAGTAAAATCATCTCCATAAGTATATAGCCGATCTGTTTAAATAAATATTTTTTTAGATCTTCAACAACAAAAATCTGTCACTTTGAACCATGTTGATCGTACCGATCCAATATTGAATGAAACAATCGCAGGAGTAGACAATGACAGTATGAAATACAGGAAAGAAGTTGAGAAATTTACATTTTATTTAGATTCGAACGAGTCTGGAAGCAGTACCATGAATTTATCTCCATCAATAATGCCTACTCCGAAACCATCGATGCCAAACTTTGCTTTATATTTCAAAAAAGATATAATACAGCTAGTGTGCGGCAATAACAAACATAAACATACAGCCACATGTTACAAATATTCGAAAACAAATATCAATCCAATATGTCGTATGCGAATGCCTCGAAAAATAGAAAAAATATCATCTATTGATATTGAATCGGGTCAAATTAAATTGAAACGACTTCACGAAACTATTAATAATTTTAATGAATATATTATCAGTGCTTGTCGATCGAACATGGATATAAAGTATATCTTCAGTGGCAGCGGTGCTAAAGCGCTGGTATATTATATAACGGATTACGTGACAAAGTCGAGTCTTTCATTTCACGATACATTTTCGCTCGTATTAAAAGCTGTCCAGACCTTCGAAAAGCAGAAACTTAATACCGATGGATCTCGAAATGCAGAAGAAAAGTCACGCAGACTAGTTCTGCGATGTTATAATACTCTTGCTTCACAACAAGAGTTGTCAGGCGTACAAGTAGCTTCATATCTCATGGGTTGGCCTGATCATTATACGACACATGAGTTTGTCAATTTATTCCTAATTGGTATTGAGAATTATCTACAGGCAATGTTGATCGAAGCTCAATTAAAACATCAACGTCGAACAGAAGGTGGTTTTTAAAGATTTTAACAGGACAGAATAAAACTCACATAAGTGCAAACGCTTCCATGTGTTGTCACTCGTAAAACTTAGCTTTTCTGAGATTCTTCAACCCCAAAATCACGTTAAAGTAGCATGAAAAATAAGAGTGTACATAAAGACTTTGTTATATTTTAAAATAGTCTATGTTCTTGTTTCCTCTATAAGAGAGCTGACAATTCAAAATAGTGAAGTCAGATTTCAGTCTATTATAAATTTATCTGTGTAATATGTAGGCATGTTACAATACCAAATCTTTTGGGTTTTGGGGTGGGATTTGGTATTGTAACATGCGTAGTAATATGAATCTACTTCTCTGTGTCTAATAGATACTGTAGATCATGAGAACGAGGAAAACTGTATGGAAACGGAAGAACAATTTCTACTTCAACCAGATGAAACAAAGACAAAGTATGTGTATGTAAATACTCGAGTGGATTACCAATATCGTTCGACGGCACTTGATAATATGTGTCTGTACGACTATGTGCGCTTATGCAGGAAAAAACTTATTGATGCGCAAGATCGAAAGCAACTAGAAGCGCAAATAACTTCAAAGAATAGTGGAAGCAGAAATACACGTCGTGGTCGCCCAGTCTCAGAACGAGAAGCTTTTCAAACTACACATCCACAAAGTTCATCTCATATCAACATTAAACGAATAAAACCAGTGGTTCCTGTTTTGCTTGGACCACCAATACCTCGTAGAGACCGTGAAGATACAACAGAACGATATTGTCGATCGATTCTTACTCTGTTTTTTCCTTGGCGTTCATTTCAAGATGTGTGTGACATAGATCAAACATGGGCACAAGCATTTGATGCTCGTTATGTACAAATTACATCTGAATCTCGTAAAATTATTGATAATATTCAACTTTTACAAGAATGTAGAAATGATCGAGATGAACACTTACAGCAAATGATAGAAACTGCACAGACTGAGATGGTGAGCGAGCCCATGTACAGTAGTCGCAACGATAGTGATAGCGATGATGAGAACGATGGAATTCTCGATTTTTTGGAAAATATCGAAATGTCAGAAATTCCAACTTTGAAAGAGCCAGGAACTAAAGCTGAACAGATATATTTCGAAAAAATAGTACAAGCCGTTGATCAAGCCAATCGATTTGCTAATATTAATCGTAAGATTTTTTTTACAGAAAAGTGCTTTTCTTTGTATACAAATTGCACATATTTAGCTCGGGACCCAGGAAAATCATTAATATATGCCAGCAAACAGGGTAGGTCGACCAGTATTTATCAGAAATATCTGGTACCAGCTACTGCTGAACTCATTCAACTAAATAATAAATGGCAGCGCCAAATTAAAGATGAGAAAGAACGGAGACGAAATGCTTGTATCAGTGCGAGGATAGAAAATAACTATATGGACCAAAATGATCCTGATGATGAGAATGTAATACAAGAAACTACTGATGCTGGCATGCTGTCAAATTTTGATGATAATGATCAGTCCTTAAACTTCATGTATACTACACCAGTTGCAAAAATTGCTATACCTAGTGAAGCAACTAGAAATGATATTGCAGAACGCTTTACACTTAATAAGAACCAAAAAGCTGCATTTATGATTATTACAGGTCATTTAGATGGAGTATATAAAATGAACGAAAATAGTAAGATTGAACTCATCATTCTGTAATTTATTATTCACTTTTATAGCTGGTAAGCAAGATCAATTGATTATGTGCGTACCTGGGTGTGGTAGTACTGGAAAATCCCAGCTAATTCGTGCAATAACTGCATATTTTAGTGAGACAAATCGTGTGCAAAAACTTCGAAAACTTGCACCAACATCGGTTGCCGCTGCTGAAATAGAGGGTATGACCATCCATTCATTTCTGGGCGACGGACGAAATAGAAAAACTAAATCTAAATCAATGAATCGTCCGGGGCATATGGCCCTTGAAAACGTGTGGCGTTTTGTGGAGTACATTATTTTGGATGAAATGTCGATGGTTGGTCTTAGTTTGCTTGCTCGATTAAATAGGCTTGTTGCAACAGCAAAACATTGTGATCCTATGACAACAATGGGTGGTGTCAATATCATTCTATTTGGTGACTATATTCAATACTCACCTGTATTTGATAAGCCTCTTTATCATGATTTCGGAGAAACAACAAATGATAACGTGAGATCTAGTACGAAAATACCTACTGAAAATGAAATTCAACAAAAAAGTGCTCGTGCACTGATCCTACAGATTAATTGCGTTGTTGTACTTGAACAACAAATGAGAACAAAAGATTTGGCTTATCAGGCATTGTTGAACAGAGTACGGAAGGGAGAAGGTACACACGAAGACTGGCTTTTGCTTCGAACTCGCGTCATTGGCATCGGACTAAATATTTCTCTCAATGATCCACCGTGGAACGAGGTACATTAGATATATAATCTAGCATTTGATGAAATATAAGCATCATAACTCTTAAAGGACTATTTATTATATTTGATCTATGCGAATTTTTAGGCTCCAATTCTTGTCTATCGAAATGAAGTTCGTACAGAACTAAACAATCGAGCAGTCATCAACAAGGCATATGAAATAGGTCAGCCACCGACCGTTTTAATCGCCGCGGATACGATAAAAGCTAAAAGATCTATCGATCTTCCTGACCTAACAAAAAGGCTTCTTGCTTTACCTGACAATAAAACAGAACATTTGCCGGGCTATCTTCCGCTCGTACCTGGTATGCCCGTACTATTGCAGGAAAATATTGCTTGCGAACTTGGTTTATCAAATGGAACACAAGGAATCTTTCGAAAGTTGGTTTATAGTGAGACATCAGAAGACAGTGATAATTCTAATGAAGGACTTTTTACGTCTGATACTGTATTTGTACGCAATGCTCAGTATGCATTAGTAGAAATAGCAAAATCAAAACTGGAAAAGTTGAATGATCTTGATCCTCTTACCATTCCTATTCCGGTAATTGATAAGACGTTCGAGGTTAATCTCGAAAAACTCTATGCAGATAAAGGGCCAATCATGAAAATGCTGAAAACAAAGAAACTTAAAACTACTATCAGTGTGAAAAGAAGAGGTTTACCTATAGTACCAGCATATTCAATTACTACTCATAAGAGCCAAGGTCAGACATTACCCAAAATAGTTATTGACTTGAATATGCCACCTGGAATTATTGAGGTTGCATCGGCTTACGTACCACTTTCACGAGTACAGCAGCTCACGGATTTGGTTATTTTACAAGATTTTAATATCGCTGCACTGCAAGTAAAACCATCTAAAAAACAAATAGCCGAAATGAATAGATTAGCTATCATTTTTGAAGAAACAAAACGTCGTTATCATCATTACTTTGTATGATACTAAACCTCGTGTATATACACATAATCTTACCAGTTGTCATTGAACAAGATCATATTCTTCTTCTATTGAGTAAGAAATTCTTAATATTACCCTATCTAGATCGTTCCACCTATTAACTTTTCAGTTGCTATTTAGAAAATATTAATTTTGTTTTGGATTATTACAAACAAATCACTTGTTTATAATTATGATGGATAATCAGCTTGTAAAATAAAACATACATCCACTTCCAATTGTAACGATTACGGAAACCTTTTGAGTTGTAATGTTGGTTATTTTATTTCATTGTTTTATCTAACTTTTCGTTGTTCATTTAATTTTTTGGTTATTGTATTCACATAAACTAAATAGGTCATATTGCTTAATAATAAAGTTCTTTGCACTAATTGTTCTTTTAACTTATACAAATATGTATCTCTCAACAAAATAAAATTTTCATTATTTGTCATTGATGTCAATCTTTTATTTGGAAATCTTTGTCATTTTGTTTGTCAGCGATTGCTTTTTTCCGCTTGTTCATTGTAGAAACGATAAAGAAAATTGTCATTGTTTTGAACAATCGTCGATCAAAGCAACATTAGAATCGAATATCACGAACGCATAATCTGACATCGATCATGAATTATCGTCTTATAGTGATTTTAATCTTGATTTTTCTATTCCCATTATATCTTCACTCGCACTCAGATAAAGTCTTCTCAAAAAAAACTGCAATTGCGCATCCAAAGTCGGGCCTCTTTCTTGACTATGTTGGGCAATACGTACCACCTGAAGAAATCATTCATACATCAGCACTTTTTCCAATGACCACATCTACTTGTCACTTTTTGCCCTTGTCGGCTGCAAAACTCATTCCTTCCTACAATATTACAAAAAAAAGAACTAAACGCCTCATCGACCCTATAAGTTTCGGTATTGCATCCACAAGTCTTGCTCTAACGCTAACAAATTCAGCACTAATTGCAAAACTCTTTTATGATGTGTCAGTCGTTGAAAACTCTCTATCAACATTGTCTCAAAAAGTAGAACTATATGGAGCACAGTTAGCAAAGATTTCGTCGAAAAATATAGAAATCATTGAAGAGCTTCAGGTAACACAGAAAGCTCTTGATGACATGATACCTGTCTTAAAGTCACATTCTGAGGCCATCGAAATTCTTAAAATGAATCTTGAACGGCTACATGTCCAGTTTCAACATTCCTTTATATATTCAGCAATAACTCAAATATATCGAAACGAATTTACACTCAGTTTCTTGTTACCAGAAGACGTACATAAAATGGCATATTATGTTATGAAGGAAGGAAATCTAACATTTAATTCATACTCTGAATCACTTCCAATCGTTCAAATTATTACTAAACTTCTTATTCATCAGCAGATAGACTTCATTCCTAGATCACACTATATGACTGATTATCTAGAAGAAATGGATAATTCAGTAGAAATCGGACGCCTTGTCATTACTAGTTATTTCGCCGTTCCAAAACAAGTGCAAATGCCGTTCTATATCTACAAATTAGTAACAATCCCCTTCTATAATGCAGATGAAATAATCGAACTCACTCAGATACCTCGATATTGGGGAATTGATCTAGTAAATAACACTACTATGGAATGGCACAATAGTGAAGAATCTGATTGAGATCTTCAACTGATGACATCATGCCGTAACAATCCACCCATTCGAAAGATCTCAAACGATATTTGTTTAGATGAAATCGTAAAAGACCTCCCTCTGTCTAAATGTCAAACAACATCGGTCCCTGGTGATAAATTTTTTATCCGACAGTTAAGAGATAATCTTTGGATTACTTCGTCAGCTAAACCAATACACTGTGTGAAAATTGCAAGGAATGAATATTTCTATGCCACGCAACAAATTTCGAGTACAAATGAGGAAATAATACTTCCACCTGTTGCTGTTGTAAATGTAACTGAAGGTTATGTAATTGCATGCCCTGGCTTCACTTTAGTAGGTCGGCCCATAACGTCAAACGTCTCTTCACTCGTTATATTGCATCATAACGGTTCATTTACTAAAAACATCTCTGTTATGAATGTTCATCAATATATCACCGAAAATATGACATGGTTCAAGAAGAATGTAGCCGAGCAAGAAAGAAAAGCTTTTATAGAATTTATAAACCAAAGAAATGCTCTTTCAAGATCTCATTCCTCCCTCTCTACTTATATTGGACCTTTTGGTGCGCTAAGTTTCAACTGGATTCTTATCGGATTGGCAGTCTTTGCATATTATGTTTATCGGCGCAAACGATCAAATTGCCTAACAATTCCTTGAATTACTTTTACTTCCTAATTACTTACCGCAAGGTGCTGCGTAAATAATCGATTAAATGAATAGAAGAGAAAGAGTTATCTTTTTTTTAGGTAACGATATTCTGTCAAAATATTAATCTTATATGCTTAGTTGGATAGATCGTGATTGTGAAAATTTTTATTTGTGTCGTACTATAATCAATATTGAAGTGAAATCCATTTTCTAAATATCTATTATTTGACTAAGTTAAACAAATCTGATAATAATAATTATATAGATTCGCTTATTTTTCATATCTGAATTCGAGAATCGGTTTTATCAAATGTTTCTAAAGATTTGTTAACATCTATCTGCAATTTAAAATTAATTGTTCATATTACAATTCTTCTTCTTGTTGTTATACAGTACAAAGTTTCATTTTGTCATATACAATCTCTTTCATAGTAGGCTTATATTTGTTGCTTAGTGTCGTCCTTGAATCTATTCTCATGAATAGTTCAAAAATCGTGTCTAATATTCGCATATTGATTATCGGTGAAGTCTGTATCTAAATACTTCATTTAGAATCTGTTTGATATTGATTTTTACTGATCAAGATAGGTGTCATAATGTACTTAAATGTTTTTTTTATATCTTTATGAAATACAATCGATTGTGGTAGAATTTTTTTCTAATAAACAGAATATTAATATACAAAGATGAAAGCTACTTTTAATTATATACTTTGATTATTTGATAACCTAACTGGGCCTAATATGCGCTTAACATGAATCATAGCATTACTCGCATTATATACATGTAGAAAACTAAAAAAATAAAACTCTAATTAATTTTTCAGTATGACACGTTGTGTATGCATCAGTGAATATCAATTACAGTAGAAGCATCACTTCTTCGTTATCTAATGTTATTCTATATACATTGTAATCAACAATATAGTCTAATTTTTATATAAATGCCTTTTTCCACGAGTAACATCGGTTAGTTTGACCACTGAGAGAGCTATGATTAATGAACCTTTCAACATTTAACAGTTGAATATTACTAAGTGCAATTTCTTTCAATTCAACATCTACACAATATTTAAAAAGAAATAGATTCGAGTGAACTATTGATAATCAACATCGATCATTATCTATAACAGTTATTTGTTAGAATACAATTAATCTATATTCATAATGACGTGTAATTCTTTCAGAAAAGGGTCAGCGAATCCGAAGGATGAGCGCTACTTGTATATATATATGCACACATACGTATGTATGTTCATTCATTCCTTCTGTTCTCTTCATCTTCTTATCGTTCTTGTTCTTCCCTGTTATCCCTTATAGTTTTATAATAAACGTTGGACCCTGATTCACAACACTTACAGAAAGAACTGAACTGTTGGAACAGTTCTTTTGATAGGAACTGATCTGATTGTTCATACAGTTCCTTTGAGAGGAACTGGTTTGTGAGAACAGTTCTTTTCATAGGAACTGTTTGAAAATTTTCCCAAAAACAGAACAAAATTACTCAGTACCCGGAAGTATTATTCCCATAACAGAACAGTTTTCTTCTGTTTTGGGAATAATACTTCCGGTATTGAGTAATTTTGTTCTGTTTTGGGAATACTACTTTCAGGTATTGAGTAATTCTGTTCTGTTTTGGGAAAAATACTTCCGGGTACTGAGTAATTTTGTTCTGTTTTTGGGAAGATTTTCAAACAGTTCCTATGAAAAGAACTGTTCTCACAAACCAGTTCCTCTCAAAGGAACTGTATGAACAATCAGATCAGTTCCTATCAAAAAAACTGTTCCAACAGTTCAGTTTTTTCGAACTGAACTGAACTGTCCTTCCCCTAATCATTTTATCTCTCATCAAAAACAATACCTCTGTGGGCTATTAAAACATACTATTGCATATAAATTAGATTGTCACAATTGAAACTTTCCTACATTGAAATAAAATTTCTGCCTAAAGCCTAACCGGAAGCATTGTCACCTCTTCCTCAATATCTCAACATATTTTCTTACATACACTTATTAACGAATATCAAGAAAAAAGCGTTTTAGCAAAAACTGAAACAAGAATGAAAATCAAACCTTGTTATTTCCATTCAAAAATTGTGTCAAAAAATTTAAAACAGATAACAAAATATAACTCACAGACAACTCACTTCAGCAAAACGATATCCACATTACGGTGTGCTTCTTGAAAAACTTGCCACTACTATCAATTAATGTGCTCCTCCTTTTTATGACATACATAGGTGTAATCGATTCAGAGAGACATCTTCTTTAAAATTTATCTAATCATTTTCATTAGATGCTATATGGTACAATTAAGCCATCTGATAATACATTTGACAAAAGTGAGAATAGCGATTACGATTACCTTCCTCATTGACTCGTATCATGAACATACCTATCGCTTCAAATTCAGTTCCGAAACGTATACAACGATTCTGCAATCCGACATAAACATATTTTCTTTACCATTTATCAACAATTGGAAAAAGCTCTATACTATACATGAACTGTCTCATCAGTTTCTATCTAACGTATCACAACTCTATATTTATCAAAACTATTTTCTTTTAAAAATATTATGTAGATTACTTGAATCTGTATGTAAGCACTATTTGTGATCTACAAGATCATTAGATTAGGTTGCCTCTAAACTATTCATTAAAACCCTTTCTGATAAGATCCTTAAGCAAAGTCAAAAACGTGATCCCAATGTGCTTCTTCCATTCACCCTCTCTGAGGGTTTGACACATCACTAGTATTGATGAGCTATATAATAACGACTACTCATTGTTATAATAAATTAAGGACAACATTTATCTAGGCAACAATAAATAGCATCAATAATTGTCGAAGAGTATCATTTAAACTATGAGTTTTTTCATCCAACTGCAAAGAAAAAATAATTTCAATGTCAAAACAAACGCTCCCATATAGTTTGCGTATAGAGTCACATGTAGCAACTAGTTACTGTAACGACAAGAAGTTTTCATTTTTCATACACATGTTGATGAGCTTCTCTCTAAAAAGAAATTCAAATGAGTTCGGTGCGAGTAATAATAATGCAAAATAAATATTTGCTCTTCTGACAACCAAAAAAACCGTCGGTTGCTTTCGATTTTTCATTTAACAACAAACGTTTTTGTACAAAGCAAAAAGCAGAGGTAAGTGTTTCAATCTTGAATAGAAATATATTCTATTTTCCGTTGGTATATAATTAGCGATCCGTTATCGTGTCATTGATCATCTAATTTATAGTTGATTATCATAACAGTTTCTGATGACAAATACTTTTAGAATAGGAATGCCAGTATTCTTGCTTCAAGGGTCTTGTTCTCTAAACAACATGGACACATGTATCATACATTTTTATGTATGCTCACGCATCTGAAATACATATACATCATGGTCTTTTCTTTTCAGACAGGTTTGTTATGTTTTCAGTTTCTTAGAAATGGAATCTCAAAAGTTGTTCTTGTTTGCAAGAGTTCAGTACTATAGATAGATTTCTAAGAATAAGAAGCCTTATTCAAATTTTGAAGTCTTGAAATACAGTATGTAGTTCGCAGTTCTTAGTAATTCAGTATGTGGTTTGAGTTTTCTGAGAATATAAGCTTAGGATGTACCTTCTGCACAGATGCTATAATATCTATTCGCTGAGTAACGATCATTTATACGTCACCATGTCCAGCAAAGCAGATATTCAATTCGATACTCAAATCTCACTGAACATGAAGAGTTGAAGTGAATTTGATGTGAGGTGATGTATACCCTAAGTATGGATGTAATGGATAGAAGACGAACACCTATATCCATTCTAAACATCCTTATGAAAAAAACCACTCAAAAAGCTCAAGTTTATAGGTCTATGGATATTGATTCAGTTATTCATGTCGTCATATCAAAAGCATTCAAAACTCTCAGTGTAATAGATACATGGGTATGAAGTTAGGCACCCATCTATTTATACCAAAAACGTTTCGAGTTCTTAACTCAACATCATATAAAATTTCGATACTCCAGTTATGAATATTATGACATCCGGCAATTTCTCTTTTTATGGCAAAAACATGAAACTGACACCCATACTTGACAGTACAGTAGTGGCTAAAATGACAGTTTACCTCATACAGCAACTTTTCTGACTTCTTGGTCGATTACTAAGATATTGCTTCAAGAAATTTATATGGAATTTTTGTAGAATCTATTATCCTATTTTTGAATATATAGTCCATTTGCAATATTTAACTATCATTACTATGAGAAAACAGCAGATACAAAAAATGGCGCTTTTCATTGATCAAATCATAGGTTCAGTTGAAGCTTTCACGATAAAATCTTTTACTACTTCATCAATATTTACTCATTGTTCTTCCGCAAACTTTTTGACAGTATTGTAATCGATATGACATGAGATTGACGAATGTTTTGACGTTGTCGAACTGAAATTAGCTCATATTTTGTCAATCATGTCTCTAAATTATGTGAAGTTCTTGAGCCACATGCTTTTCAGATGATCATTAAGAATATTACATACACTATCGATAGAGTTGCAGTCCGGTGATACAGGAAACCAATTCATAAGGAGGATGCCGGTTCTTTCGACATATTCGGTACCAAATTTTGAGACGTGCGATCAAATGCTGTCGTGCACGATCAGACAATTATTATAAGATACGTGGATTGTATCTTCAACGAATGGGGATAGTCTCTAAAAAATAAGAGGTGTCATTGGAAAGGGGTAAAATCTTATCGCCAATTCAGCATTTCGCCAATTGTACTTTTCGCCAATTGGCGAATATGAACTACACTGTAAAAAATAACAGTTTAGTACAAAAGCCTTGTCTTTTCTTCAACATTACATAAACCTTGCAAGGGTTTATAGACGTCACATATACGGAAAAACCGTTGATGTGATCGTGGGTTTTTGAAGCGGACCATTCTTGAGACTTTAAAGGGTTTTTGTTCATCATATCTTTAGACTAACATTCGTTCAGCTACGATACAGGGTAGAATAATCCACGCTTCCGAGGAAATCGAATTTGCAAATACGATCCAGGGAATAATGCTGTACGGCTCCAACAGTAGGGTTATTCCAAATACTATTGAGGGAACAGTAATCCACGGTTTCATCAAAAGGGTTTTTGCAAATACTGTCTAGGGAATTGTAATCCACGATTTCATCAAAAGGGTTTTGTATTCTTCGGTTAAAGAAGGATCAATATACCGATGACCATGAAAGGTTCTATGTTCTTCGGTTGGGAGTACATTAAACTACTGATGGTCACGAAGGGCTCTGTACTATTCCGCTAATAGTAGATCAATATACGGATGGTCCAGAAAGGCTTCGTATTCTTCGATGAAGGGTGGATTAATCGACGGATGATAAAAAGGGTTTTGTATTATATGATTACGGGTATGTCAATCTATGGATGATAATGAAGGGTCCTGTGTTCTTCGGTTAAGGGTATATTGATCCGCGGATGGTCATGAAGGGTTTTGTGTACATCGGCTAGAGGTAGATCAATTTACGGATGATCACCAATGGTTTTGTGTCCTTCGCTTAGAAGTACATCAGTTTACGAATGATCAGTAAGAGTTTCGTATTCTTTGATTAGTGGTAGATTGATCTACGCATGATCCCTCAGGATTTCATGTTGGAGACCCATGGATAGTGTTGCGTATGTTTCGACACATGGAGTCTATGGTATGAAATTGAGTTAATCGCATTCAGTTTTTCGTAATAGTTCGGGACATCGTGGGACTTCTCTCAAGGATTGAATGTATTATGTATCAACAGTGACTTCTGGAAGGTTTTTTTGTCACAATCGTTTGCGGTGAGGTAGTTCACATAGATGATATAAATAATAATAATGAAAGATTCATCTATTACAAACATATTGAAGATAATATTTCTCGAGTTTTTATTCATGCCAATTGGGAACTCTCTTCTCGTGCACTTTGACCGTTCCTTTTAGGCACCAAAATCGTCGTACTTTTATTTTGTCTGTGAAAAGTGTTTATTTCTTCTTTATAACAAAATTTAGATAGATGTCTTGCAGCACTTCTCAAATGAGTGCTACAGAATGATATCCTTCACGTCACATTCACGCACAAATCAATTCTTCGTCAAGTCTTAGTTTAGCTCCAGTTAATGTAATTCTTGATGTTAGAACTTTCGTGGCTCCTCGACAAGTAGAATCGTCTCGATTAGCTGCATTATATTTTGAACAGTGTAGAGCACAACACAAGATTTCATTGTGTTCTGAAGCGATTAAAGCTCTCAGCTATTGGAAGACTTTCATAAGCCGTAGGAAGTCCCAATCATTTAGTATTCTAGAGTAAGAGTAAGGCTGTAAATATTAGGAAACTCACGAGACTTCGAAACTTTTCAGACAACTGTAAGAGTTTCTACGAAGCAAAGTAATCTTCGTTAAGATCAAGGATTATCGATCTAAGATTTTAATGTAGTGAAGAAAAGGAGTTTTTCATCTAGTTAGGTTTTAGGTAACATGGTTTAGTTTTAATCAATTCACTTCGATGACACTACGCTAATTAATGTAATATCCAACGTATATCAAACAATGCTATTGTAGTGTAATGTTGGTGTACTTACCAAATCGTTCTTTCCTAAAAGCTAAGTGCTTTTTTCACCATAGTTGAGGAGCAAGTGTCAAAAGCTAGCATCAGCGTGTTATCCTAAAATTTATCTCGCGTAGTTTTAATCAAATAAAGTAACTTCCTCTTTTTCGTTTAGTTAAAAAGAAGATACTCCTTGATTCATTTTATGGAATGAATTTATGCATCCATAGATATATGAAAACATTCACAGTTGTTTATTTTTTCGTTTATGTTGAGAGGAAAACGTGTCTGTCTTATTGTGAGATTACCTACAATGACCGCGCACATTATATTCTGCCTTATCACACAAATTCTTGTTCTTTTATTTAGTTGAGAAATTGCTTTTGTTCAATCTGAACGTAGAAACACGCTTTAACTTTTCCATTTAATCGATATGTCGAAATCAACTCTTTTCTCCTTTGTTTCAATTCTAAGAAATCGATTCTTATTTATATCTTTAACTTGAACATAGATAACAGTATCTATCATTGAGCTGTAATATAGGTATAGATTCTTCAATTTTCATTCGTTGAGATAGAGAAGGAAATTTTAATCGTTTTTGCCACTCGAAGCATAGAAATGGACTTATATTTTCTCATTTATTTGCGTCACAGAGAGTGTTTCACTTTTAGTTTGTCACTTATCTACAAAGAAGTATAGATTTTTGCTAAATTGACACATAAATGTAGGTATTTTAGTTTCTTTTTTAGTTGACATCTAGAAGCAGATTCTTTTGTCCTTCCTTAACTTAAGTACAATAACGTCGCTTGTTTTCAGTTTCGTAAAGATATGTCCGAAGAGAATTGAGTTTTTCCATGCATTAACTCCTACACTGAAAACAAAAAAGGTGTTCGCCGAAACTATTTTTGAAACGAAATCGAAACCTTTTTAAGGGTTTCGTATCAACCAAAGTTGCTTCCATCAGGCTTATTAAAGGCTAATCAATCTTTTCTGAAGGTTTCGTAGTTTTTCTATGAAACCCTCAAAAGGTTTAGAATTCGTTTCAAACTGCGAAACCCTCTAAAGGCTGCATTTGATCTAAAAAACATTTTTAAAGGGTCTTCATTTTCCACGAAACCTTTTTTTATTTCACGAAACCCTATTAGGTTTCGATGAACACCTTTTTTGTTTTCAGTGTACCTAAAGCTTGTCTCTCGTCGTTTGATAGAGTTATGAAAAAAATTCTCCTTTTTCTGTTTAGTTAAGTCATTTAAATATATTCTTTTTTTCCTTTATTTAGGATAGAGAGGAGAGTTTTATAAACTTCCAAAAATCCATCGTTGTTTTTCTCTTCACTTCGAAAACAGTGTTTCATACTTTATTGAGTTCACATATAGAAATAGCCTCAGCTTTTTCGTGAGCTGGAGGATGTAAAAACCATCTTTATTTCCGCTATATAATTTTCATTTCATGAGGACATAGAAATCACTTTTTCCCTTTAGTTCAGTTCTGCCAATCAACTATTTTTGATCTTGGTAAGGTTTCGCGGTTAGGTTTTAATTCATTTTCAACTCGGGGCTTTACGTATTTTCTAAGACTTAACGCGTCGTGTCCACATCGGAAAAGACTCATGACTATCGATCATCTATATTGAGAATCAGTAGTATTTCAATCCTAATCATAATGATCATTTGAAAGATGACTAATGGTATAGATTATTATTGAGTATTAACATTTTGAAGCGTTTATTTGTGTATTTGTATTTATTATTAGATATTACCGAAATAAAGAACCCAGTGTCCGTGGAAAAAAAAGTATTCTTCGTTTTAACAGATATTCTTGCTAAAATCTTCGCATTAATTTCTTGTAATTATAGTGAGCACCCCAATTAATGATAGCGAGAACTGTGTGAGTGTTACTTGTTACATTGATAGCCTTTTCTTCCATCATCTTCAACTCTTCATTTACACAGTATTCTGTAATCAATTCAGACACATGAGAAAATAGTTTGAATTTGCTGCCATTCAGATCATCACCAGCAGTCATGTTTCTTTAGAACGGTCATTATCGTTATGGTTAGAATGATATCCATTTCCACTACAAACCAATAACAACCATCTACTTTTTCTAACACAGATTTAATTCATTATGTCTTACAAAATACACAAAATCACTACTTGACAGAGTGTTCATCTAGAAAAATTCTTTGCTAACTATAACATAGGGAAAAAGTCAGTTTTGTCAATCAGTAAGATGCATCATTCGATGCTTTATGCTTCTCTCGGCTAGTGTACAAACACAGATCTCCTTTCTTTTAAGTACTCGAATTGTAAGCGCCATTTCTTCGTCAGATATGACATAGAAATTTATTCTGATTTTTTCGATTACGCCGTCTGTGAAAAGAGTTTCTTAGTTTGCGTGACGCTGAGAAATACCAAAAATTCTTATTCCTTCGCTGAATTTCAATGCAAGATAGAACTTATTCTTTTTTCTTGAGAATGAGATGACTCAAATTGGGTTTTGATCTTTCCAAGGTTCCTATTGAAATATATACACTTTTGCTTTTATCCATTTTGATCAGCAGTAGTATTGAATTTGTTATCGCAGATGAGTTCTAAATGGAGCATCTTACCATAGGAATAATAGTCTTAAAGATCGAGAGACAAGCCTTAAGTTACGGTAGATCTTCAAGTTTTGTTCTGTTCCAGACGATAGGAGCTCGAACTGACTTTAAGATTTAATAAACGTTTAATGCTACAGTTTAAGAGGGATTCATTTTTCACTTGTTTCCATTTTCCTTTCTTTTGATTTTTTTTGTGGACCGTCAATCACAAATTGACTATAATGTAAAACGAATGAAAAACCAATTCCTCTTAAACTGTAGCATTGAACCTTTGCTAAATTTTAAAATCAGTCCGAGCTCCTACCGTTTGCAACAGAACAAAACTTTAGGACCTACCGTAACTTAAAGCTTGTCTCTCGATCTTTCGGACTATTATTCCTACGGTGAGATGCTCCGTCTAGAACTCATCTGCCGTAACAAATCCAGTACTATTGTCGATCAAAATGGTCAAAAACGGAAACCTAAATAATAAGGCGCACGGAGATTCTAGTTAGGAAAGATATATGATAGATGTGCCTTTCACTTACAAGGGAACGTTTTCAGGTGATAAAAAGCTTTTGAACTAAAACTGCTCTTATTTTGTAGAGTCCAATTAGTTATGAAATATTCTAAGTTGATTCATCCCCATAGCGCCTTTAGATGAAGTTATGACCATTTTAATGAGTTTTCGACTTATAGCATTATGTAAATCGCTATAGAAAATGAGAGAATTTCGATCTCAGATTTTGTCCATAAAGAGGACT